>WURS02022357.1:0-11910 GCA_011762765.2 Rhinocypha anisoptera | reverse complement strand
GGATTTAGAACGAATGCGGTGATATATATGATAATAAAATAAATTTTTTTATCGCTCACGATGTAAGTGACAAAAGTCTGTAACTTCGGATTCGTTCTGCTTTGATTTGTATGCTATGTAAGTAACCATAATCTATTAGGGTAAAATAAAGGCACAAATGAAATTTTCGTTCATTACATTCCACATAGAACGTGTGTCATGTTCATTGCCTTCATTAGTAAAGCCACTTCTCTGTCCACGGGATTATCAATACTGTCATCTAAACTGATTTCTAAAATTACTAAAAATGTTTTTTTTTTAAAGTGTTATGGCCACAATTTGATACAAATACATATGTAAGAATTATGATAGATACGAAGAACTGTTGTTAAGCAATCTTCGAACCGAGCACCCGAAAGGTTTAAACGATTAAATGATAACCCATACGCTTTGAATTTCGCAAATTTTTCTGGTGAGAGGTATCTTGCTTTGAATCTCAATCGTAACGTTTTGAGTTTTCAGCTATAATATTAAAGAAGGGTTATTTATTTAAGGAAGGGTTATTTTAATTTAATAACAATTTGGGTCTAAGAGGAAAACGGAAAAAGACACTTAAAAAGTGTCTAATATTACAATATATTGGAGGACTATTCCATTTCAGGTTGCAATCTGTATCACAAGACGTATAGAAATAGGGATGAAATAAGCCTTTAAATCTTGCAATGGAATGCGGTAAATGTATTCAAATGCTAACTTATAATTAGTAGAAACATAAAATTTGTCGGTTGCACTATTCAGAGTTGGAAAGTGGTGCAACTTCTATATTTCAAGTTTTAGGTGAGCATAAGCCATGCACAAAATATATCAACTAACAGATTGATATGCATTTAAAATATTTTCTTGATTTATTTTTAAATAATGGAGACCCATTTTAATATGTATTAAACTTAAATAACATTTTCTTAAAAATATCTGCATATAAGGAAGCAAAAAATCATTAGCTATAAGAGTGATATTGCTTTAGATTTGTTGAAATCTAATTGATACATATCTTAATATAGCATAGTTCTATTCTCAATCACCACCATCGCCATTCAGTCCATCTGCCATATATTGTTTGGTTGAATTATAATATTAGAATCCAGCATCACAGACATATTTATTTTTAAAAGGAGGTTTTAGTAGTGATTTCATATTGTTGTAGATATTTTTCTTTGGCGCTACAAATAAATTCTGTACGTGGTATTTTATTAATGGACACTCACATTGTGGAATCAAAACAATATTAGTGGTGAAGAGACAGGTCCTTTTCCGGTGAAAAGATTGCAGGAGGATTTTTCGGGTTCCCATCCGATCTAAGGGTTGTTTATCAGCACCGACCTTTCGTAAGCTGAGTCCCCTTTCGTCCTCTATTACCCTGAGGACGATGGGGAAATCAACCTTAGAAACATTAGTCCTGATAACCAACACTTGGATCCCTTGTAACAACGGAGAGCTCTTTCTTTAGTATCTATAAATTTTTATTATGCATTCTCATTAAAGGATAGCCTATCTTTCATTTTGAATGAAATTTTCACCGATTCATGATAATTTGAAATAAATCACTGTCCATTGGGAGAATATTGGTGCACTAAGCCATCCAATTAATCCAGATTTCCTCTAATTCCAGAGTAAAATATCGAGAAATCACCATCATTAATTTCGCCACCGACCTAAAAAGAAAAATCATTTGATATTGCAAAGCTCTCGAGCTATGGCACTTGGTATAATTTCTACAAATTCTCCATTTACCTTAAAATACGGAATTTAATCGAAAGGCATATAAAGAAAAGAGATAGCTAAAATCAGATACTGTCAGTTAATTTCCTTGAAATGATAGGCTCACCTAGTTAATTTCTCAGAAAGTCTGCCAAATAAAAATATGTATATAATCATATTTTGCCATTTAGCATATCATTCAATTAAAATTGTTGTTGCTTAAAAGGGTCTCCTAGCTCTACTTGAAATTCACACACCTGAGTGAAGACGGCATCAAAGTCCATCTTACCTTTTAAAAAATATCCAATATACGCTTGCGGAATAATGGGAGTGAAAAATGCACCTACGCTATTGGTGCGAGTATAAAAATAGTTCAAACCTCATGGAAAGTGTCTCCAGGACTCTAGGGATTCTCGGACCAAAATTGAAAAATAATATTAGAGAACAGTATTTTGGTCATATTGACAATATGCAAAATTAAAAGAAGAAAATTTGGCGTGTATATAAATCAATCAAGTAGATGATTTAATTTATTTTTGGTAATATTTTGTTAGAATCCCGACGAGAACTACTTGGTTGTATCACATCATCCACCGCAATACACTGATTACTCCCTCCCCTCACCAACCGCTCCTTCATTTTTCGCCGTCAATCTACATATGCCAAAATATGTCTGACATGCACACATTCAATAACGCTCATCCATACCTTCTTCCTCCGAATATTCCATTTATTTCCTCATCGCACCAACTTTTCCGTCTTCCTCCCTATAATTTTTCACTTAACCTTAGAAATAACACTTTTTATATTTATTCCCTCACTGCAATTAAGCATGATAAAGCACAAAGAACCGAGAGAAGCCACCTTGATTGTTATAATAGTAATAAAACAGCTTTATTGGGGCGAAATACCAACAAAATTGATAAAAACGGCTGGTAACACTATAATATGACCTATTTCACATGATAGGTGACAATTTTACAAGAGGGGAACTACCAAGGGACTCCAATAAGAATATAAGCATTCCTTCACGTAAAAGAAAATGGAAGACAAATGGTAAAACTTCTATGCAATCAACTTGATGTGTGTTGCACGGGAAAGATTAATTTATGGAAGAATGAAGAAGAGATTAATTTGTGGAAGACTGAAGAGGAGAGCGTAAGATCAATGACAAGTTTGAGTTTGAAGAAGTAGAAGTACATGGTAAGTAATCTACATATAGGTTGAATTTCGAGTATAGGTTAAAGAAAGGCCAACGTTTATCGCATTTGTAGACTTGGAAACGCTTTGAAAACGTGGCCTGGAATTCATGCTACGAGTCCTAAAGGATATCGAAGTGGAATACAATTCTACAAGTTTAATACATGCTCTATAGAGAGAGCCGACAGTAGTGATAAAATGTACGAAAGCCGAGAAGAAGAAAGAAAAAAGAGGAGTAAAACAAGATGGCTCACTATCACCGCTGAACATCAAAGTTTTTCATCGAGCAAGCAATTAGAGGCATCAAAGAGAGGAAAAAGGGGGTGTAAGGACACAAAGAGAAGCGGTTGGTATGCTGCGATTTTCAGATGACATAGCAATACTTGCCTAGTAGGAAATAGATCTAACAAATACATTAGCCTGCAAGGATCGGGGAATGAGAAAAGATAAATTAAGTGTAAATGAGAGTAAAACTAAATCCTTGATGAGCATTCGGAATAAGGTTAACAATTGTCAAATCAATCAATGGAAGGACGCAGTTGCTCAGGTGGAAGGAGCAGGGTCATGAATTATTGGAAAAGGCATACCGGAATTAATAAGCTGAATACTCCAGAATAAAAAGGCATTATTTCAGAAGAAATAATTGCTACTGTATTAGCCTGAATGTAAGCTGAAGTTCCTTAAGCAGGGTTTAAAAAAGGACACACAGCAATTCAACATACAAGGTTTATTTTAACGTGACCAGGTTTCGCCGTATAACAGCATCGTCAGGTGATGTCGCTGTTATGTCGCGTGTTGCATCATTAATTAAATGAGACACAGTGCTTTGTAATTCCACATATATTTGTCTCTCTCACGTCCTAGGTTTATTTGCCATGCAACGTCATCAGGTGGTTTTATAGAGATTACCTACAGTAAACGTAGTCAGTGGGAAGGGGTGTGGTAGGCGGGGGAAGATTAGAGTTCGGGAGTAATTAGGTTACTACCTCTCTCCCCACCTTCCTTCCCCCCCTTCCCACTGACTACATATACTGTGGATATTCTCAGTAAACCCACCTGATGATGTTGCATTGCAACGAAACCTAGGTCGTGAGAGAAATATATTTTTATGTGAGACTACAAAGCATTGTGTCTCATTTAATCATGAAGCGGTTCCGCCGAGTCACGCCGGAAACTATTTCCTACGTATTACATCACCTGTTTTTGCTCTTATACGGAAAGTTAAAATAAACCCTGTATGTGGAAATGCAGTGCGTGTAATAGATAATAAATTTTTGTACTACAGACTTAGACGGTGTTTAATGGCTGTGAATCATCTGAATGGTTGTGCCTCTTTGATTTATTAGCAGTAGGAAGAACAAATGAATAGCTGCTCCCTAGGGCCATCGAAGGAGAACGTTATAGTTATAGAATTATATACTCATCATACAGTTATATACTCATCATTTAGATAGTAAGCGATAGGAAAGATATTTAGACATTTAACTGGCCCGATTTGGAAAGAATCATTAGTAGGAAGAAGCATAGATATTATCCAGGGATGGTGTATGATGGACTGAATATTTAACAGTTATGAACTACGTAAACAGTTATGAAGAGGTTGGAAGGTAATACAGGATAGTTAGGAAAGGTGAAACATCTATTCCTCGATTTACATCTGATGATGTATTTATACTCTTTGGATGAAGAGTTCTTTTTCGGCCGGATCCAGGGGTTGGTTAGCACCGACGTTTTGAAGGCTAAGTCGTCTTATGATGACGGTCGACGATGGCGGACTAAGCTTTCGAAACGTCGTTGCTAACCAAATCCTGGACCCGGTTTTGAAACTCGAGAACCCTTCCTCCTGTCTATTCTCCGGGAGCATCTAAGATTCTTCATTAATATTAGTTTCCCTATTTGGTTTTTTTATAACCTTATTTGTTTTAGAGAAATTTTAATGGCTTCCTAGAGTTTTTGGACTAAAATAAATATATTGAAGAGTGCAATTGGAATACAAGAAGGGGGCATTGTATGAAAAAGGAAGCATTGATCTGTTTCGGATGAAATTTTGTGAGTACAAAACATAGTTTTAGGCTGTCCTAAAATATTTTGTACCCATCTATCGGTGTCGCATTGGAGATCTGTTTTATGTGGGTTGAAAAGTGTGAGAAAAAAAAATACCGGAAGGCTGGGAATGTGACGATGCGTTATTAAAAGTGGTTATAACCGAGATCTTTTGGTGGATAAATTAGAGTAACCGCAATAGCTTATGATAGAAATGTTTTAAAATTAATGGTTACAGTTGGATTGCAAAATAACACATAATGTGCATTTATTTGTCACGGAAAGAAATGTGTATATAACACTGAGCTGAAGTAAGATCATTTCGTCTATCGCCAACAGAAATACTTTTTCAGAAATTTTAGCTCCTTGTTAGCATTCGTTAATTGGTATTCGTTATTAGCTTCATTAAATTCCACTTATCACGTGTTTTTGCTGTGTTTTGCTTATTACTGTATTTTACTCGAGCGTTCTTTCACCATTATTTTACGCGATATTTATGTTTCCTAACTCATTCCTAAAAACAGTCGAGGGTGAGATTCACGTATAAGGTACGTAGATGCATAAAAATATTTAGTAGTTGACTACATCGGTTTAGAATCCCGAGAGAAAACTGATAAATATATTCTGGGGCAGTTATGGACAAAACCACAGCATAGTTACTCTATAGTGGAAACTGATTTTCAATAAACTGAAGGTAATGTTGAATAAATGATGATAGATGGAAGGAAACTGCACCAATAATGAAGTTAAAACTCTCAGTGAAGATATAAAAGAAATACTATAAAAGATACATGGTTCGCTAATTTCAACTCTCCTGATATTCTTATTGCACTCGTCATTAAAAGAAATGTGGCATTGTCTTAATAAGTACAAAATCAAACTGCAAACGAAATTATGGATATCTTATAATGAACGAAAGGGCATAATGGCTTCCAAAGGAAATACTGATCTTGATAGAAAAGAAAACGACGTGAGAAACTGAAGAATTGATGCAGAATGTAGCTTTACAAAAAAATAAAGAAATAAAATTAAATTTGAGACAAGAAAGTCTGATGAATCCCAGGTGAAAATAATGGTGATAGACTTTGTTAAAGTTGAAGAAAAACCGATCAGGAATCACTTCGTAGAAATAAATACCATCTGAGGTGTCATAGAGGAATTTTATGAAGTCGAATAAAAAGCCAAAATGGAAAAAAATTTGGAAAAGCTTTATCGTAAAAATAGCCGTAATTTGTGTGGAATCTGATACCACGTTAAAGGATCTAATATCATATGAAAAATCTGAGCTTGAAAAAAAAATCGGAGTTGTCAAATAATTGAAGAGCACACATTGATCAAGCTCTCTAGTCTTATAAATATAAAGGCTTCTCTTTTCAAACCCGGTTTTGTACAGCGCGACTCTTCTCTGTCCACGGCCTACGTACTATTTGAGTATTACCTCTCTCAATCGCGAGTATTTCCCTTGCTCTCCCGCGGTTTTGACTAACCGCTTAAGCTTGTGTCAAGTGAGTGAATGTTTTAAATGATTCATTCATAAGTCGCCATGTCCAATGATAATGTACTCGACGTAATACTTATATGTTAAAAATTATTCCTGATTCATTCATAATAGCCATGTCAATAGATAATGTACGCAAGGTAATGCAAAAAATATTTATCCTGGGAATTATTCCAGATACGTATTAAGGGATTCATTCTAAAACAATATTGGATCAAGAAAAATCGAGTGCATTTAGTTCCAAAATTTCAAAACACATGGAAATGAACATGATTTTAACTTGTTCAAGAAGGATATTGGATATTATATATGAGATTACTCTCGAAGAGTGGGAAGGAATCTTTTTATATATCATTATATCTCTCTTTTATCTTGAATCTCTATTTATACAAATTCAAATTATTCCAGTTCAGATAAAGTTGCTCAAATTTTTATTATAGTTTGGTGGAAAATGAAACATTTACCTCCGATTTTCCATAGACTTACTGGTTTTCGGAACGCGAGGTTATTCACGAACGTAAACCTGGCGAGGGATATCTGTATGCTGTAACAGTCTTCAACCCTTAAGTCGGTTTCATAGGTGAGGGTGGAACTCTCCTATTAACAACCCCAACTTCGTGTGAAATTCACTCATCAGGATAGATGGTCTGGCTCCAATTCCTCTCCGTTTGTAGCTTCCCAAGAAGATCTGGTGCCCAGAAAATCACTCAGCTTGGATTTAACTAGAGATGTCGCCTAGAGGCGCCACCGGGCTTTGAACTCGGGTCCCCGTTCAGTAAACGAGCTCTCTATCCACTGGGCTACCACACCCTGTATTTTTTGCGGGATTATTATATGTACAAGTAATGACATAAAAAATGGAATTCAAGGTGAATTTAATCGTTCCTTTGGCGAAACAGATGAGGGAAACAAATGAAAAAATTTCCTTACCTTAAAATTAAAAAGATGAGGAGGATAATCTACTGAAAAATGAGAAAAAATGAGCCTTTAGGTGTGGACCTTTATGGAATTTATAGAAGTGAAGCAACAAGAGATGCTACGATTACCCTAACGGTATTTATAATAAAGGATAGCAGAAAGATCTGGAGCAAACTGTTATAAAAAATTTGTACTCCTACTTCCAAGTATTACCATCAGTATTAAATGGCAGGCCGCCGCAAGGGCGCGTGGCAGGGGGTGAGCCACCATCATGCTTTCACATACACTCCCAAATAAAAATTTTAGGAGTCATACATTACACACAGAAGGGAACCACTCGAAAATAAAATAAAAACGTCATCCAAATCATGGGGGACAATGTCAGACTGATTACAAAAAACATGAATGAAAATAACTACAAATGCCGTCATGAAATGCAAGGTCAAAGCAGGAACTTTCTCCCTCCGGAAGAACTTCTAATTTAACCGACCATCGCACGGCGTGTGCAAAATATTAATTTTTTTAGGACTTGAACAATTCCGGTGCTATAAATGGTTTATTTAAGAGAAATTTATTATAAGGCTTGTTTTCTGATACCAATATTATTTAACATTGATCAAAGGAATGAAAAATCTTGTAATTACATTGGGTTCTTAGTTTATTACACTAAAATTTATACACTTATCTTTCATTTTATTCTTCATTGAAAAATATTATTTGATGTTCTTATGAAATATTGGTAGTTAACATGGTGATTAAATATTTTCAAAACTTTCACCATTAAATAGGCCTATGCTTGAGATTTATGTTTAATTTATTTCGCAAAACAAAAATGGAAGTCGGTTAAAAGGATGTAAAAAGTGACTTGACTGCTCTGTACTCTTCATTAGGCAGAAGTAGAACAAATAATTACCTGTTTAGTATTCATAATAATACAAGATGTCCTATCAACGCTTCTCTACTAATTGATTGCATTAAACCATAACTATATCTGCATCAAATTTCTCCCGCTGTGCCTTCGTTTTCGTAGGAATTCTACTGATCAACATAGCCAAATATTTTTCAATTAATGCTTTTGCGATGTTTGTTGATTTTGCAGTGCCTGAAGTCTTTGTAACGAAAGTACTTACATATTAAAGAGGCGGAGGGTTGTTCTGATACATAAAGATGTAATAAATAATAACTAATCTTCGAGGATGTGGAAGTTACCAATTAGAGTTTCTGATTAATATATTCGGGCATTTTATAATATCATATTTCGTTCTACGTTAAAGATCTCGTCAATATTCAAGAATCGTCACTTTCGTCTTTCTGTTCATCAGTCAATAAAATTGACAACTACATTAAAACTGCATATTTATCACTGAATATTTTTCAGAATTTTTTCCTCCTGCACTTCAATATAACAGAGCAAAATAAAATCCAATTATCAAACTTATCAAACTAATTATTGAATTAACCAAACCTGTCATATTCTCATTTGCATAGCAAAATGTAAGATAAATATAATATCTACCAAATAGTTTGTACTGTCATGACTTGCCCTGTGTCATATTTCTCTCACTATCGTTTAACATATTTCCATGCAAGATTTCGTGAATGTCCCATCAATAGTATACTCTATTTTCTCTTACTTACGCTGTAATAATTAAACATATTTTAAAAAAAATATTTTTCATTTTAATCGCAGTAACTTTAAGAAAATAGGTGTTACATCTTAATAATATGATCCAGACATATCTGATCCTCACCATTACTTTCAGCAGCAAGACTGAATAAGAAAAGTTTAGATCTTATCCCTCACTTACCTGCCTGCTCATCATGCCTCACGCTAAACGTGACAATACTTATCAGTTCATTAAGTGCAGTAAATGAAAATAGACTAGCTTGTTTTAAGTACTCGGGTGAGAAAATATTTTAGAAAATAAAATATCAGCCAACTTCCTTAGAGGACAATCTCCTCCTTTTTGTTGGAGGCGTTACGCTGCTGAGGAATCTAATCCAACAACTTGTTTGTGCGTCAACATAGCATAGACAACATAGCACATTTTTCGCATTATGAGGAGTCCCACCTATAACAACGTCCACGAAGTCAGAATTGGATAACATTTGGAAGGAAAGGTACACTTGATCCTTTGAAATTGGGATGTCATTTCATACTCACTCTAACGACATTTATGAGTGCATTAAAAAGACCTGAAAAATAGAAATTGAAATAATATTGGTATATGATGAGGAACTTCATGGATTTTAAAGGTATTTTACAATCTGAAAAATTCAATTTCAATTAACTACGGGAGAATTTAAGTCCGACAGGCATTAACATAGCTTTTCATCTTTAATCACAAGTTTCATTAATTTGATTTACATCATAGACCCTTAAGTTCTTTTATATTCATGGTTTACTTCTTCGCCATGGCTACGCTTACAAACTCTTTTTTTCCTCTCCTCCGCAGCTAATTATTCAGTAGGTAACATGCGTTATGCCGAATTCTTTATTTTTGAATACACTATTCTGAAAAATAAAATTTTATTTCATTCGGACACTTTCTAAAGTCAACTTGACTGGATGGTAAAAATGATTTACTATTATTTCAAATTTTTAAATCATTTTCTACTGGTTCTCTTGTTAATCAGAACATTCTGATTTATGTATAAATGCGGTTCCCATTAGGTGGTTACAAGGAAAGACTCTGGCCTTAAATACAAGAAGCATAGCATTTTGTGCCATTACATCGATAGATTCATCTACCTTCCTATATCATATTTGCTACAAAATTCCAATAGGACAAAATGAAGTTTTATTTACTTCCTTACGCCTGTAAAAAAATTATTAGTCACCCGACAATCCTTCTGCATTCCTTTCATTTCTCTGTAGATAATCATCCAATTTTTTATGCGAGCACCGTTACTATTCTTCCCAAATCTATAAAATTAACCTAAAAAGATGTTTTATAAAATTTTATAATGTATTATTTGTTTTTCTTAATATATTATTGTTTATAATGCATTATTGGCAAAGTATTAGTGTATTTTTAGAAATTTAATAGATTTTTTTCATTTTTTAATGACTTTACACTTACAACTATGCAACTTCAACCTTTTCACAGAAAGGAGAATTCCACTGCCTCACATTGGATATTCAGCTACTCTTTTCTGAGATTTATTACCGTCGAGCTAGTTTCACTTTACATCTTGAATCTTCTTCCAATAATCAGACATTAGTTCCTTATTCCAATGTTTTCTTCAGGTAGCTGTTCAATTACCTGGTTTTCCTTACATATTCCTTCTTTGAAACTTTTATCATTTTCCATATTTAGTCTCAGATATGTCAACCTTTATAAAAATTTCGTTCCACTTTTTGTTAAATCTATCGATATATTCCCTTTTCCTCTAATCTATTGTATTTATTGCAATTCCACTGCTTAACAATCACTTTCATACACTTCCTAATGTCCTTATCGAATGAATTCCATGTGTCGTCTAATCAGACAGATTTATAAGGATTTATATGGAGAGTTTTAGTGAATACCTTATCGAAAATTGTCCCTTTCTCTTCGAATTTCATCGAATTTTCATTCCTTTTAATTGGCTTTCTGCCCCAGGAAACTTGTTTCACAGCAGAACTTTCGTGTTATCAATTTTTTGAAGTCATATAAAAGAGACATGCATGGGGGATGATGCAGAAGACTGTCAAATTTACCCCTGCCTTAAAGTAAACCGTAAAACTTCTTTGAGGCGAAACTATTATCCGATAAGAGTCGGCGTGGTATAAGGATATTTGCAACACAATATGGATATTAATATCCAATAAAATTTTCTCTTCGTCTTGTACGACCAGGACTCATACACAAAATTGGCCACTAGCCTATTGAAACCATATTCTATAGCTTATTGAAAACTGTACATTCTAGCACTCAAATGACACTTAAGAATGCATGGTCAAGTACTCTATACGTAAATGTCATAGTATCCCTAAATATCGTGTGGCCCACCAAATCCAAGACTATTGACGGCAGGGTATTACTGCATAGTTTTAAAAACTTCAATTGGAATGCTGTCTTTAGTTCAGTAGACCAATCGAACCCTGGTTCAAAATGTTCTAAAAGGAGGGAAATTCTATGGAGAATAGGTAACAATTTTGAAGAGAAAAGCATACGATGGTGTAATCAACGTATATCTAATAAATTCCTTAGAATATGCATCCAGAAAATGAAGCAACTTCGACTGTTTACATGATCACAAACGACGAGAACATATAATTTGTTTTTCTGTTTTCAAGAGGGATTAAGATAGTTTAAATATTACCCATAAACTATTCGCCATCGTATTCAAAAGATATTTACTCTTTACAGAACTCAGAAGATTCTAGAAAGCCACGAGTTTATTAGCAAGTGGATGATTCTGTCCGAAGTGGCAACCGAGACGTGAGAACCAAACGGTGTGCCACTGCGAGAGTTTGAGAGAATTCCTCCACGAAAGACGTAAAAACCGTGAAGCCTTAAGCCTTGCTT
>WURS02022347.1:0-11910 GCA_011762765.2 Rhinocypha anisoptera | reverse complement strand
TTCAAGGGTAATCTGCCGGTTAAGATAGATTTTTGATAAGCATTAGCTTAGGTTGGTCGCATAACATCTAACTTTAATCCCTTTTCAAATCTGCATACTTCCCACCCCTATCATTCTGACCAAAATCCCTATTCTCTCTTTCTACCCCTATCTCGCTTACGTCCAACTTTCTACCCTCTATTACAACCTTCAACACCCCATTGCCTCTCTGAGTACCCCTTCCATTCGCCTTTCCTGCCTGCTTTGAATTTCTCACAGCAAACGCCTCTCCTCCCCTCTATACTATTCTCAGCACTACTTCATTAGTTTTCATCTCAGTCCACCTCACCTTCTCCATCCGTCTCCAAACCCACATCTCAAAATTTTACTATGCTCAGCATCCTTCCTCGTGGACCAAGATTCGTATACATATAATGTTAATCTCCATGTGCGGGTTTACACTAACCTTTTCTTCATGGCTTTGATTTAAGGTCCCTCTCATCAACTCAATTCTTCGTCTTGTATAATGGCCACTACGTCCATTTTCCTCTATAATGCTTACGAAAAATCGCTAAAATTTTCTGACTTCTAATTTTTTCCCTTCCAATATGATATTTTGCCTAGTCTTCTTACCTCTCGAGAATCTCATTACTTTCATGTTTTGGTTATCAACTGTCATCCCAAAAGTCTCATCCTAGGGTTTATAAATCGCCTAAAGGGTAAGTTTAGTTCTCCGGTTGAATCACTAACTAGGGCTTGGTCATCGGCGATTTTGACTGGTTTAATACGTTCTCCACCAGCTTTTACTCCTGACTTTACCGTTTCTCTTGCCTCTTTTACCATCCCCCGCCCCCGAGTACAAGTTAGCAACTGCTCCGGCATATTCAGTATGAACAGAATCGAATAGAACAGGAAGTGCTTGGCAGAATGATCACTATAAATTTGAATATTTCTTTTTCCATCTAGGGAATGAAAAGGCAAACGCCATGACTTCTCGTAATTTAATTTTTAACTTGTTACTTATACCTAGTACTTGATATACATACAAATATATATAAATGTATAATATATACATATATATATATTTTTAAAATTGGTGGTAGGCGAATGCTGTTACTGACCCCCACATAAGGTGACCCTGGGTAGTGTGGGACTCGATCGGGGTGTAGGAAACCCCCCCCCCTACCCACTAAAAACCCAAGGCATGACTGTTGTGATTGTCCAGATGGTTTTTTTCTATGACTTGAAGAGGTGCGAAATGACCATAGCCATCGAAGCACCCTATAAACAAAAACTACTACTATACTACTGATTAGGGAGGAGCACCAATTCCAATTAAGAAAAGTTTTAGAGTCATTCTCCAGGAAGGAGAACGGCTTACACAGCACATCTCGGAGAGACCAATTACGTTGAACTCGAATTGTTACCCTAGAGTAAGGCAGATATGACTTCGTACTTGCTGTCAGAACTCCACAGCTTCACCATGTACCAACCATCGCGTAAGAATAACTTTCATCGCTCACTATGGTGATATTGTTGTTATATTCCATTCTTTTTATAGCATTCTTCTCTTACATATTAATACATAAATAAAATCTCTAAAAATCTTTAAAAATATATCTTTGGGAGATATGGATATTAGAGAGAATGCATTAAGCAAAGTAAATAAAATATAAAACAAATATTTCAAATGAAAAAAGTATCATTTATGAATTGCACCATTAAATTGAAGAATTCTGGACTAAGTTGAAAGGTCGATTGAATAATAATTATTAATAACTTAAGTTGTTATTGAGAGGATTATATCATATAGCTTAGGGGTAAATGCAAAGTATATTTTGACAAATTTTCTTTAGTGACAATGGTAAAACATCCTAATTTAAAAGAAGATGGTTACTTTCATCCAATATAAAGTCACAATGTAATTTGAAGGAATACCAATGGATTGAATTATGCAGAGGTTATAAATTACATGAAAATTAATAATTACTCCATTATTAATAAAATACTTTTCAATTTATATGCATAAGAAAAGTCTACATCAATAAGAACATTGTACAATTGAACGAAAATCACTACTATGCAATCTAGAAATACTATTCTGCATTATGTTATTAAAAATACTTAGAATCTACTACAATTAAGAATAATTAATGTAAAAATATTTACATGACTTTGTCGAATCAGTGAAAATTTCATACTTCCTCAATGTTTTTTCAAATTATTTCAGTTAAATCTCAATAATACAAACGACCGTAACTCTAATTTATTTTGTTCCCATCCAGCTGCCATATGTATTTCATTAATGTGAGGTTTCCATAGTTCGATTTCTTCCGTTGGCTACTTGAATGATGGAGATTTGATCATATTATGCATGTCAACAAAATATAAAATAAACTGAATGACAACAATGATAAAGAAGAAACAACATATAGATATCTGTTTTTTCATACACTCAGAGTGAGCATACACTAAGAAAACCTTCACTTTCATGAAATTTTTGAAGGATATTACTCATGTATTATTCTTCAAACATCATTAGAAACTAAATACCAACAGGTTATTAGCAAGTGACAACAGGAATTTCTACATGCACTAACATTATTCCATGTAAGACTACAATATATTGATAACATCTATTATATACACATTAATACAACAGGTATTAATGAATCAGACTTATTTTGGTTATTTGTTCATAAATGAACATCAGAGATACAAAAATAAAATTTTACCTAACAATATTTAAACTGTTAGTATGATGGCCACAAACATTGATAAATATGATGCATGCTGATTGGAAAAAAGACCTGTTGCACGTGATGGAAACTCAGGATATCCTTCCGTGACAATTATGTCTTCAAGTGGTCCCCTATAAATCTCTTTGTCTGTGGAATTGTAATTTGCGTAGTACCATTCAGGCAAACGTGAACGCTTTGAATGTTCCTCTGATGGCCATTTGGTGAATCCTATGCCACTCTTGGTCCTATCTTGCTTGTGAAGTTCTATGTCATGAAACTCCACATCAACGGAAGCCTGAGATGCATGGGGATAGTAATCGCCTTCATACTGTGGAGAATACTGCTGATGATGCTGAGATGTTTTAGAAACCTAAAAATAATTATAAAATATAGCCAAAACAGTCACAGTATCAAGTGATCAAACATTAAGTTGTTCAAATTTCAAAATCACAGCATCAAAGATGAGAAATGGAAAATATTTAAGCACATGAAAATATAATTATTTCCAGTTACATAAATTATCAATACATATAATGCATCATATATAAAGCACAGACAAGTGGTTTTAAATGCTTGAGTAAAGGAATGAGTAGCAGAGAAAATTCTATGGAAAAAACAATTTCAGACTTTGGGGCTAAAATGGCCACAGTCAAGAACAAAACTAAATATTGGACAGCGAAGATCTTCCAGGTTCTCTTCCATATTGGACCATCTCATATGATGAGAGTTTTACTGGAGTAAGAAATGACCCAACAAGGAAGAGAGCCCAGAAGACTTTCACTGTCCAAATCAGTCTAGGGAAACCATTCTGATACATACTAAATATTATACAATTGTTTTGTTTTTGTCTAATGGTGTAAATATGACACTATATGTGGTATATATGGGTCTTCACAGAGACTAAGAAAATCCCCAATAAATACATGTACAAGCACCAATTTGACATTTCACAGGAAATAAACAGGAATGTTGTTACATTGTATTTTACTACAATATGTTTTCATTGGCTACAGCTATTATTTTAGATTTTAGCTTTTATAGTTTTAAACATATTATTTTGTAATTAGATGGTGAGACTAATCAGGCTCAGAGTTAATGTATAACATAATAAGTATTTCACCTGAACAGAAGGGGATTTGTCAGTTATTAATATTTTAAAGATGGAGAACCGATTGATAAATTAGAAAATTAATATTGGTAATTAATTTTTGGTGAATACTGAGTGAATGACATGTTGAGTCTATGGCACACTTTCAACCATTAATGTGAGAGTGTCAGTATGTAAATGATGAAGGAGTTCTTCATAGACTTGATTGATGGAAAGATATTGTCACCCTTTTTTTCAACATCTATATACTCTAAGGCCCCTGTACCATTGACTGAGCAAAGGAAGAGAAGGGCAGGCATATAACTCATGAGTTCCCAGTGCCATAAAACATTTGTATAACATTTTGTAAGCAACCACACAAAAACATGTAGCATTAAATGTTGTGAAAATTCTGAATTTCAGTCATTAAAAAGAAGAGAGAGGAATTTTCGAGCAGAAATGGGTTTTAGGTTTTACTATTTATATATTTCCTCATTTCCCTCATTGGCTGATTTTAGCTAGCATATCATAATAAACTCCAGATCAGATGCCCCAGGCATCTTACCTGTATTTCACGATTTCAGAGACTGAAACAATTTTTTCTTAGTGCATCTGTTGACCAAACTGTTGTGATTATGATGTTTAAGTAAGTGACTAAATAAGACATCTATATAAGGGAGTATTACATTTAATTTGTACCTTTGTTACTTTGGCTTGTCCCCCTGGAGCAAGAAGATATGAAGATAGCAGAGTTCCTTGGGGGCTTGAATGAGATCCTGGAGTTTTAGTGGACTTTTCTCTTGGAGGCACTTCAGTTGTGGAATTTGATTCCCACTTTGTAGAATTAATGTGCTGTTCAGCTGAAATGAATAGAAAAATATAAAATGTAACTAATTTTGGCTACCAATTATTATGTTATGTAACAACAATTGTATCATTTAATTCAACATTTAAGATTTGTAATTATAGTATGGTTTCATCAATATGAAAAAATTATCAAAATATATCTAAATTATATTATCCATTATTATTTTTAAGTAAAAGGTTTCATTTTTGCTTAATGTTCAAGTTAAATAATAAAAAAAAATATTTTGCCTGACCAGTTACTTAATGCATTACTTTACCTGGAAATCATACCATATATAAATCACCAAAAGGGTATATGGGTCATACAAACATAATCCATAATAATACTTTCACTCATTTTTCCTTTATAACTTTAGTCAAAGTCTCTCCTCCTAGTTTATATCAATAATAGACTTCTTCTCTTACTATCCCCACCACTATATCAATTTTTTCCCAAAATATTGTTCAGAGATGTGATCATCCATCACTTATTTGTGGTGAGTTTTGTGTCTACCATTGGTCTTTTTGAGGATACATTGTTTTCATCTTATTGTTGTTGTTATAGTGTCTTAAGACTCATAAAAAATTGTTATTAGCACATGATAGAAAATTAATTTTTTGCTGAAGACAGCTTACATTCCAAAAAAATAAATAATAAAAACACTAATAACAAATAAACAGGAGACAATATGAATACTTTTTAAGATCTTTAAAAAATAAAAACTTGCATGAAGTTATTTCATGGAGATCCCATCATAATAATTCGTTAAAAGCACCTAAACATTTAAAAAATATTAAAACTATAATGTAAAAAATATTAAAACTATAAAGAAATATAACTGTAAATTACAGATAAATCATCTCCCAGGGCTAGGTAGACATCATTGGGAATTCTTAAGGCTGATGTTATATCATGGTTCTCAGTACCATCAGTGATAATATGTTCAACGCTCGATGGTATACTTCAAGTCACATTTAGAGGTGGTTCCTCTCTCTAAAGTATAAACTTGTGAGTTAACATTGTGTGACCAGTTCTGAGGCTTGCAAGTTTGACTTCTTTGTGGCGATCCTTCTGGCAGGAAATATTACAAAACTCCAGAGTTCTCTGAACTTCTTGCAGTTTATTCTGAATGAAATCCCATGTACTTGCAAACGACTGACAGAAAGAAAATTGAATGCCGGTTATCATGTCACGTAATTAATAAGAGAAGGTGTTTATCCCTTTTAGTGCCAGCCCCTATCACCTGGTATATGCAAAAAATGCCAGGGTTTTTTCGTATATTTGTTAATCTACACATTTAAACAATATAATATACATTTATTTAAAATTATTAACATAATTTTTTACACTCCAGCACTTAACACAGATAGTAAAATATTTTATTTATATTTTTATTTCCTAAAAAATTTAATAAAACATTATTTATTAAACAAAAAGTCAGGCCGATAGATCGGCCCATGGCATTTTTCACACATAGCCCTAGGGACGATAGATCGGCCCGCTGACACTAATAGGGTTAATACACTTCCCTCCATTACTGCAGTTAACTTAGCCATGGAATCAGCTGCTTCATTGCCCTGGGTACCGATATGAGATGGTATTCAACAGAAAATGACCCAGTTTCCATGACAGTGGATCTGGTGCAGTAGTAGTTGGAGTTCAACTAAGATAGGCAGTGTTTGTTACAGTCTATCGAGTGATTGAAGGGTGCTCATTTAGTGACTACAAGATGATACAGTGGTTATTTTGATGCTTAGCAATACTTTTTAGGACCATTTGGATGGCAACTACCTCTGCAGTGTAAAATGCTGACTGAAGGAGGAAGGTTTGCATTGGAGATCTTGCATTAGAGTCTTCCTCAACCACAGAACATCCAACACAAGGTTTTTGATCAGTGAGCGAATATAAAAGTATAATTAAATTATTTATGTCTAAGTTCTAAGAACTGTGGCCGTAAAGTTCAGGTAAGGTGCTTGATTTATAAAAAATTACGCTGCTTAAAAATCGTCCTTGATCGTGGAATTGTCCAAGGTGGGATTCTGAGACCAGAAGTTACAGCTATTGAGGATAGTTCAACGTCCAGGTGGGTGGAGTATTCACTTATATGCATCCTAAAAGGGGTGAGTTGAATGAGGCTGATGTCTAAATCTTATATCTAATTGGTTAGGCCTAAGTCTGGAATAGTCAGGGGTCTGCTGCACTGCGTAAATTCATGCGGCTGAAGATAATGCTAGTTGCCTGATGACAGTGTTCGAGAGGCAGAGCACATATGACCATCTAGATGAGTCATAAACTATACAGCCATAATCCAATCTCAATCTCACTAGTGCTCTCTACAGCCTTGAAACATCAGTTTTTGTTTTATCTTCATTTTGTAAGCCTCATAATTAACCTGTGATGTATTTGTGGGGTATGCTCCCTATTTGTTTTATGTTCACTAGATTGTTTATACCTACCTTAATCTCTTTCCTGCTTCAAACTAAGTCATTTGATTTCTTCAGTATCCCACAGTATTCTATAAGTTCTATAACCACTTAGGAGAATGACTAACTTAAGCTTAGCCAAAAATTAAATTTGAGAATGTACATAGTTAGGAATTATACTGGGATAATGATCAAAGTATTTTTTTAGATTGGTGCAATACATGACCTTTTATATTTCCATATATTTAGGCTGTTGCTATTATATCTCACAACACATAATGAAAATCATACCGAAGCATTAAGTACCTAATTGGTTTTACTTAAGGGACATAAAATAACTGCATGCTTCCAGGGCATTTTATTCAACTTATCACACTTCTAAATGAAAATGAGTGTGATTAAAAAAAAAACATATCATAAGTTAACCATGGAAAGAAAACCCCAAGAATTAACAACTTAAGTCCAACAGAGATACAATTTTATATGTAGTTATGACACTTTTCAACAAGTAGTGTGGCATGATTAATTGGATGAGAAACAAAATGGTGGCACCACACTTTAGAGTAGTAGCATGCAATTAAAAATTTCAGGACTGAGAATGTTAAACCTCACATTAATATGTAAATGAATTAATTAGTGTACAGACTCCCACTTTTCAAATACTGAGGCAGTAGGAAGATGTATGGAATAGGAAAGGATACTGTAAAGGTGGGAAACTACATTTAAAATTATGTGCTTATCAATCCATGTTAACAGATACTTGGACATTACTGATAAGGACACTGGGAGTCACTGGTGGTCACACTGATAATATTATGCATAAAAAAAGGGAAATTCATTAAAATTTCTGGCCTGAACATGCATTGCATGTCAGGAGGTTCATGGGAAGTAGAGTGTAAGTAGATTGGATGAAAAGAAAACAGGTATCACAGACTGTAAGAACAGAGAGTCCCACAGAGGTTGACAAGGTGATTTAAATAAAGTTATCTACAGGTGTTCTTGGGAGGTTGTAATAGACAGTAACCAGGGAAAGACTTCCAGTCAAATAATGTAATAGAATTAGAAAAATCCTGACTGCAGTATTATGAGGATTGCTCTCCGGGAGAACAAATGCTTGATACACAGGTGCATTTTGCAATGGTATGATCTGTGTATTGAAAATTGCAGTGATTATGTAGAAAAATGACATTGTTAGTATGTCTACATGAATCATGTTGGTCAAATGATGGAATTTGGCAATGCCTTTTGAAACACCCTCATGTATTCACTGTCATCAATGGGCTTGTTTTTTAATAAATTCCCAGATTGGCATAATTAATTTATAAAAAATTTAATTAGATTAGGTAAAGTTGTGTAACTTTATATATTCATTGAACGAAAAATGTTACCATATTCTTACCAGTATTTTTGATTGCTTCTTTTGGTTTGGCGGTGCTCATCCATGTTGTGGACAAGGAGAACTCTTCCGTTATTATATCACTTGACACGTTAACAGGACGTGTCGTCACGTGATCTTTGGTCATTGGATGAGTTGTGTGTGTGGTTGACGGCAATACCACCGAGGGAGAAATCTCCCATTGCTTGGGAGAGGAAGATGTCCCAACAACAGTGGACGATGCATGGGGCGTAGTGGCGGTTGCTGTGGTGACATTAGTCCTGTCTATGTTCTCCAGCAACCCACTACGAACCGTGATTATCTCAGGGAGTGTATACACACCGGCACCTGGCCCTGTTCTCACACTCTCAATCCTTCCACCCTCACCACTACTGTCACCTTCATCGACGACCATTATGGCTTTACCCACGCTCCCCTTCAGTCCACGATTGCCACCAGCGAGGGAACCAACTGCACCAACCTCAATTCCAACATTCTTCTTCAGTTCCACCCTCTCCACTGTGCCAATGGCCCTGGTGCCTGTCCACTTGGTGGGAAACCTGCCAACGCCTTCACCCTGAGAAGGGAACGGTCCAGGTATCCCAGTCACTTCTGTTGTGGTGGGAAACTTGTCCCTAACACTCCCATTTCTGTTGGGCCTAAGGGGATCAACTTTTGTGACATCCTCAGGAGTTGTCAGGACTTCGAAGGGTTTCAATGTGATGGGTGGGAAAGGTGGCCTGGTTTTTCGATCGTGATGCACTGTGACCGTCACCGTAGGAACATCACCAGTTTCCGCTGAGGTCACAGATGAGAAGTTGTTGGAATTGGGAAAAATTGTGGCCGTCAAATGTGTGATCGCTATGGGTTTGTTGCTCAAGGAGGCCGGCCACTGACCTTCTTTGTCCTGTGTGGTATTTGTGACGTATGAACTGTCCAACTTCCCCGTGATGGGTATGAAACCACCGGACCCTGGGAAAATGGGTCTGAAACCTGACTCAAGTTTAGGGTGGCTGACAGAGTTCCTGTCCGCGATGACCTTTGGGTTGCCTCGTCGGCGACCTTGCCCGGTTGCCTGGGCTCTGATGGGACCATTGACCCTCGCAACCTTAGCTGTTCCACCAGCTCTCTTCTTTCCTGAGCCAAAGAGGCTACCCCATGAGGGTATTGGGATGCCAAATATGGAAATACCACTGTTACCACCTGTGCTAACTTCACTGTCATTGTTTTCTGCCGAAGAATCATTTTTGGGTCTAGTCCCTGCATAGATTGTGGGCGTGTCCCCTGGAATGTAATCATTTGATGTTTCTGTTGTAGTGGTGATTGTCACGGTTTCCATCGTTGTGGTTGTGATAGATGTGGGTGAATTCAAATGTCCATTGTGACTGTCATCCACGATGTTATTCCCTGTGTTTCCAAGGGGACCGGTAGGGTGGATTTCATCAACGTATTGGTCGTAGAAGTACTCAGACTCCTCAGGTGAAGGTGGCTGTTGCTGCTGTAGTGAAGAGCTGGATGGTGGCCTAGACAATAATTCTTGAGGTGGGGAAGCATGTGCTGAAATATAACAGAAATGATATTTAATTCCTTATCACAACTCATTTGTTTGTTAAGTGTATTAACAGAGTATGTCAATTTCTACAAAGTTTTTGTAAATTGATTTTTGATCATTAGAAATGAATTTTTTTGTGGGATGAGGGTATTTTTCATTATTTGAGAATGTGAAAATAAATCTAAGCTAGGGCATGTAAATATAATCATGTTTCAGCGGTTAACTACAAAAATACAACAGCAAGGCAGTAATGATTACAGCTTTGGGAGCAAATCTCAGGGCTCCCTCCAAAAGGTGTGGGTTGGCGAAATGAAAATTGATGGATGTTAATCTGCTCTTTTTTTATTGACACCTTAATAATGCCTACAGAGAGTGCAACATTGCAATCAGAAGCAGGGCTGGGCAGAGAAAAAAAGTCATGGAGGAATGAACTACTTGAGAGGTAATGAGATAGCTTGGAAATCTGTTTAAAAAATAATTCTCCAGTTGATAATCCATAATAATGATGAGTTACAATGAAGATTAATTACAGCGATTTGCATTTATTTTAAAATGATTACAGCAAATTTTTTCCTATGAATAATAAATAATTATGTATTAATTATTATGTGTAATTATGTAATAAATGTTTGTTTCTGAGCATGAAAGATGAATTACCAAAATGAATGATCAAAGAAAGTGGAGGCAGGAGCTATTGGCTGTTATGTGAAATTAAAGGAAGTAAAGTATAGCTTGTTAATCGGTGATCTACTGACTCCTATATTCATATTTTATTATACTTAAGTAAATTATATTATATATTTTGGACAGTGCTCCGCCAATGTAGCATTCTTTGTCAAGGTTCTCAAATTACTCACGTCTCCCTGTTGATGGTCACCAGTTGACCAAAATGTTGATTAAGGCATCTCAAGATCTCCATTTATATTTATCATAGATTTCATCCTTTAATTTCAACGCTAAAAGAAGTTGTGTAAATGAAAGCCTTTTCTTTGAGCTAGTGAACTCTTATGTGGTCAGGAAAGGAAATCCAGTGATAAATCCAGGAGTGATTAAAATCACAGTAAGATAATCCAACGAAAAAACTCAACGCAACAAACCCTTGGTTCCCTCTTCATTTCTGCAACTCGTTTCATCATCACGGTTTTCCAGATCATCAACCAAGGATGGATCACCCCGGGAGCTAATTAATGCAGAGGTGGCCAGTTGACGTTGGCATTCCTTCCGTGAGAAGCGCTTCTGATGCAGTGGCGTACCATCTTTGCACTTGATTCCTTGCCTCATCTCTTCCTCTTCGTCATCTCCTTCGTCTTCCATCTCCTGAAGCCATTCTTGGAGCCAGAGAAGGCGACAGGAGCATGAAAGTGGGTTGCCTGTGAAACAGTCCAAAAATTAATACTGAACTATAATTTGTCCCCAATTAGTTACAAACAATCACCAGTCATTATGAGATTTTTAATAAGTTTTACCACAGTAAAAATGATATGTGACATTGCATTGTTCTTCTTGGATACAGCAGGAAGATTTTTATTACAAAAATTATGTGATTCTGAATCATCCAGCAGGTAAGTTATGGAAAAGAAAAATTTTTACCAATCCACAGATATAAACTTATTTAATGGATCAATCATGTTTCACTACACTGTAGCTACAGTGGATTTGCAAAGTTTTTTTAATAACCTATTGTAAAGTCAGAATTATTTGTACCATTCTGCTCCTTGGGAGTAAACAAAAAAGCTACCACACACTTCCAAATTTATGTCTTTATTCTCTCGTTTCTCACTTCACAATCCCCCCACTTCGCATTCAACACTTCCCGCTATTCCTACACAACAATCCCCGCTCTTCCCCTTACACAGACACCAAACAAAAACTTTCCAACAATCAACCATCCAAAATTCTACTCCAC
>WURS02022337.1:0-11911 GCA_011762765.2 Rhinocypha anisoptera | reverse complement strand
TATCTTCAAAAAGGAAAAACCATTACAGGAGCATACTACGCATCATTACTTGACAAGCTGAAGGCAGAACTTGCGGACAAACGGCCACATTTGCAGAAAAAGAAAATCCAGTTTCACCAAGAGAATGCACCGTCTCACACCTCAGTGGTTGCCATAGCAAAAATCCACGAATTACGGTTTGAACTGCTTGACCATCCGCCTTACTCACCAGATCTAGCTCCAAGCGACTTCTTTTTGTTCCCTCATCTAAAAATTGTGCTTGGAGGACAGAGATTCTTGCCAAATGAAGAGGTAATCACCTTCGTGAACAATTATTTTGCAGAGAAAAACTCCGAGTACTTTTTGGACGGGATACAGAGATGGAACCATCGCTGGGAGAAGTGTGTAGAGTTACAAGGAGACTGTTGAAAAATAAAAAAATAAAAATTCCGAAAAAAATTTCTTGTATCTTTGTTGGGTCGGAAACTTTTCAGACCACCCGCGTTAATTAAACAAAAGGCGAGCGTCGGTTAGCTCTGTAAAATTAAACGGCGCGCAACGTGGGGCCCGTAAAACAGGGCACGAATCAGTATTTTCTCTCATTGTCGCTCCACACGCGATCCGTGTCTATTAATTAAGTTAATAATTAATTAAAGAAGAGAGCGCATTTGTTCTGTCACAATATATATATTATACATATAATATTCGCGAAAGTACGCATAATCATGCTGATACACAATATATAATATAAGGAACGGACAAACAAGGATTGAACTTTCTATGAATATTTCGATGGGCACCGTTATCAACTCCCTTATCTTTTTATCATTATTTTGGTTATCACTTTCTCCAGATCTTAAAATGGCGGTTAGGTTTTTATCTAAATTGTAGATCATATTTCTATCCTTATATTTCAGTTTTATCTTGTTCATTGTTTTGAACATATTTTCCATTAGCATAGTATATCCTTTTTTAGGCCTATTCAGGCGGCTATTAGTGGCGGGTGAATTTGAGTATTTTCACAATATCAAACTTACCTAATGTAAAATTGTACGATGACAGTCTATCACTTTATAGCGACCCATTTCCACACATTTACTATCTTAATACCGTTCTTATAGTATTCCGCAATTTTCGACCCTCAAGTTTAGTCGCCCGCCTACCCGGAATCAAAGGAGGGCTGAGTTAACCTTCGCGGACGACTTCTCAATGACTTCGGCGAAAGGTGAAGGGCACCCAGCAGACTGACTCAATCGAAGAACGCTAGTTTCTCGCTCCCATAGTCCTGCGCTCCTCGTTTACGGCATTGCTTCGACATGATTTGGAATTGACTCATCAATGTCGCCAATTATCGAATGGAGATATGCGAGAGAGTCTATGGATGCCATTCCAAGGAAGCCAACTTAATATGTTTGTTAGCCTCTCGACAGTAGAAATTTTTGTTTTTTTATTTCTCCTATCCGTAGGTTTTCGCAATTTAATTTCCTTGTAGAAATTAAGCTCTTTCAAGAAATTAACAAACGGAGGAGAAAAAGCCAAGTAATTCAAATGTTAAAAAGGGAAATATTTGGAAAATTCCTTTCCTCCGTATTATAACCCTTAATTAATTTTGAATTCTCTTCTTTGTTTGCTCAAGCTTATCAGCCAGATAGCGCTAAATTACTTATTTTAAATATTTAATTTAATTTTGCCCCATTGTATTTCAATTTTTTTGGAATATACTAGATATCCGCAGCCAAAATAAACTTGCAAAACACACGGCCAATGAAAAGAATGACGTGATTGCCTGTAAACAATATAAGACAGGTAATTTAAGCCTCATTATTGGTATTTAAATTTTGTTGAAATGTACAAGCTTCCAAAATAAACCTGAAAAACATATAGACAATGAAAACAATGGCCTGATTGTATGTAAACAGGCATTTTCCTCGCTTCCTTTTTCTTGTTAATTATTTCATAATTGTTATTTCGGAATCTCTTATGTAAATTAATACCCTGGGGACCTCACAAGGGTGTGGTTTAATTGTTTTCTCTGGAAACACTCCGGTAAAAGCCCATGTGATCCCGTTAGGGACCTCTGAGGTTTTTCGCAATTCTAATCGCCAAAGTCATCGAATCAACCGTGATTGCCAGATCGATTGAAAACCTAGACTGGTGATCCCAAGCCGAGTCCTTGTGTACCGGAGTAAAATTATGGACTTTTCTCTTGTATGATATCTGCCATTTAATTTTGTTTCCTCGTCTACTGGGGGCTTTTACTGAATCGAGTGTGTAAAAAAGGAGTAATCCCAAACCAAGAAATTTTGTTTATTATCCGGATGTATATATAGAACCTCCAATCGTTCCCTCTCATTCTTATGTCTCTCAGAAGGTCTGGTGAAAACCTCTGGAATCATTCTCACAGGCGCGAATTCTCCATTTTGATGCATAATTTTTGAATCTGTGTACCAATATTCCTTGTAAAATCACCTGAAGCCGACGCGGTGATCTCAATCACTCCGAGGACAAGTTTTTAGTTGATTGGATTTTCCACTCAGAATGGATCCCCACGAAGTTTCAACCATTAATAGCAATGTCCATTTTTTTAAATTTGTACACCTTAGCGAACGAGGTTGGGAACATTAGGTTGTAAAAGTGCCCATCACAAAGTCAACGGAGAAAAATTCCGCATACTCCTGGGGCGTAATGAGTAAGTAACCTTGTTGCGTCAGCAATGGCTCCTCACTAATGGCTTAGTTTCAGGCACTTTTTAGTAATGACGTACACTCATGCACAACTATGAAAGTCCTTACAGGCCTAGTTAATGCGTAAGTTGAAAGGTTATGATAGGATACGAAGTCCACTCTTTATTGGGTGTAATTCCTTGACTGTCTTAATAAGGAGAAATGATGCTACTTTTAGAATAAATAATCTGTTGTTAATCGCAATCTAATACACGATGAATGGCCACACTTAATGTTGCAGTATGGACCATGACTTCATCCAAAGGGCAGTGGTAAATTCAAGAGGGGAAACTATCGTGAGATATAAAAATTGTGTCGCCACTGCAATCCAACGTGGATGAATTACGAGAGAAGGAGAAAGCGAGTTTCTCGAAGGGAACATAGAAATTGACATTTTGTCCTTCTAATCTTTTCATGGTGGCATGGAAAGAGGCAGTATCTCCTTCTGTCCATCTTTAATATCGTGATCCCTTCATACAGTCTTATATTTTTTTAAACGGATTGATGATAACGTGGATAATCGCAGTTAGTACATCATTCCTTCAATTAAAAGTGCCTATATTGGACAATAAAAGTACAATTTACTATTGACGATGTTTTACGAGCAATTTTGATGAGTCCTTGAATTCCAGGGGAATTTAAGTCGAAT
Source organism: Rhinocypha anisoptera (assembly GCA_011762765.2). NCBI lineage: Eukaryota > Metazoa > Arthropoda > Insecta > Odonata > Chlorocyphidae > Rhinocypha > Rhinocypha anisoptera. Next base: position 8,560 of record WURS02022337.1, on the reverse strand, counting down.
CCGGTTTTATTGGACGAGACTGTAGAAAGAAATTATTTTTTCATCGTCATGATGAGTATTTAAATTTCATTATGACTGAAAGCTACTGCGACAGTTTTATTTGATTATAAATTAATCATGTTATTTCTGCTGTGGCGTGTTAATGAATATATATTTATAGCACAATTATACTGATGGCTTGTTGGGAAACATGGCTTCTTTTTTTTTTTTTAAAGTTCAAGTTTTTTGCGAACAAGTCTAATTTCATTAATTGTAATAGATGGTGTAAAATTTTATTTCATTAATAGACGTACAATTTTCTAGAGTGTGAACTTAAAATAGAGATATTTTCAGCGGCCATTGCCTTAACCCCCGTGATACTTCCCGCTGTTGTTTCAAGTCGTTCGTTTCAATTAGTTCAGAATAATTACTCTACGTTAAGGTTTAATCACTCTCCCTTCCAAAAGTCCTGGATAATCCCTTAGATACTGAACCCCTCCCAGATCCGAAGGCTAAACATTGGGCCCAGTCATAATCTCGTGTTTAATTGCCTCTGCGCGTTGTCATGCAGTAACATTTGACGCGAATATTTAATGCGAAATACGAGCTCATCTCCTTCGTAGCATTGTGGCGAGGGATTGATCGGTCTCAGAGGAGTCAGCCCTGTGGCGACTGATTAATATTGCGCTGGGACACGTAGCGCACGGCGGGACATTCACGGCTCTCTGGTTCTCATGGCTCCCTCGTGGTGTGGAAAAAGTAATTTGCTTCAAGCTCGGGCGGTGCTCAAGAGGGAGAGAGGCGAAGGTGAGGTCAAATCTCTGGGTCGAAAGATTACGCCGAAGAGGTCCGCGAGTGGGTCTTCTGCCTCTCTTCACCGCCCTTCCTCGGTTATTTTTGGGAAAGTTAAGAGGAAAAGCGAGCCGCGTTGACAAAAGTGTGTCGCTGTGGTCGGCTTAACCCGAATCCACGTCTTCGTCCGGGCTAGGAGAAGTAAGCCGTATCGGGCTACGTGGTCGCGCGTCAGAATTGGTGATGCATGAAATCCTTTTTACGTCTCTCTGCTCGTAAACGAACCGGAGTAGCAAGCGGTGAGTCAGTCGAGTCTCTCGGACCGATTCAAGTGTACGCCGACTTTCTTACGGATATCACTCTCGATCGTGGTTGGGAGGGTAGAGATCCCACGCATTTTTCGATCGGATCCTCCTATCGGTCGATCATTTGTAACTGATCGACGAGCGATGGACCATTGTCGATTTATTTTGTTGTTTCGATTCCTTCCCCTCGAAAAGGATCCTGGTGCTGTCGAATCACTCTAAATTTTTAATTCCAATTTCGCAGAAAAAAGTTTAAATGTAAGATAGTAATACGTGGTCCCGATTTCACCTGAGTAAATTGTTCGACATTATTATTATTGAAATCAAATGTTGATGAAGGGAAGCAATTCGAACTGCTCTGTAATATGTTGCTTAATTCTACGACATATTTAAAATATAGCTTAGCCATAATATTTGGTGATCTAATCCCTCTTGCCACCCTCCCGCCAAGTGGCTTGTATGGTAATATTTAGAGCTACATGTACATACAATGTAAGCATATGTACATAAGAACATGTATATACAATGTGTATATGTCGTAAGCTAACTAAACGTACCCACATTGCAAGCCGTATGGCAATGCTTAAAAGGTTTAAATGATTAGGGTGATTTTAGCCCTACCTACTGAGAACAACAGACTGGAATGATGTCCAATTTTAACCATACTGGTGCGTATACTGACAAGTTTAAGCTGGATTAATTTTGTAGAATCGAACAACCATTGGAGCGTTAAAACAACGGTTTATGACTCACTTCCCATTAAAAATTATGTAGCCTGTGACAGTCATGAAATATGCCAGCTCACGTTAGTTGCAGAATCAGTAGTTTGGCTAAAGACGCACAGGTCGTATATTGTTTATATTTTAGTATCCTTCGTCAGCCTGGCTCTGTGACAGTTGATAGCTGTTTATCCATTTCACATCGTTTTTTATTGATAATTAACCTTGATTTAGTTAAGGCAACTCTGCAACTTCATTATTTTATTTATTTTCACTGACTGCGGTAGATGGTTGCATAGGTTAATGTGTTTAGTTGGAAGGGACGATTCGTGTACTATTGGAGTTATGATTATGAAGTGGGTCTTCACCAGATGTAATTATTAATTGACATCTACATGAGCATTATCGATATTTTTCTATAAGTTTCGAGGCATATGCGCCATCATAACGAGCCCACGATCACCCGAACCCATACCCGTCTAAACTAATTGTGCCGGAATAAATTATATACTGGAAAAGTGTTCTTTCATCGGACGAAAGTGACTTATCGCAAAGTTGAGGCTACAATAATTGATTTTATCGATTATCGTGTGTCTGGACCCGGCCAATAATTTTATCAAAAAGACAAAAAAATATTTAAAACTATCCCTCAGAATGAATAAACTTGATGGTAGCGGTTCAGCTATTCTGTAAATATTTTTTAGCTAGTGCAAATTAGGCGAATGTGCTTCAAGGTAGCGAAAATAGTCGCAATAAATCCATATATGTACTCGGAAATGCGTAAGTTTTTAAGTTATGAGAGGATGTTTGGTAAATTAAGAAGCTTCCTAAGACAATCCTACCTGTAGTATATATTTTTTGCGAGTGGATTTGACTTGGAGGTATGTGAAGGCTTTTCCTCTTTTCCGGATTCTAACCATCAATGATCATTTTCAGATCCTTGGTCAGATCGGAAATTATAATTTTTGGATTTCGTGTGATTGGAGGAACTTCCGGGTTAAATTCATCCTATTAAAATCATTTCACTAATTCCCTGCTCATTAAAAATCCTTCTCTCCGAGTCTACACTAAAAGCTGATTTGAGCCATAAAAACTGTGCTCATCATGCCGAAGAGAGCTCAGATACACGGTATCTAAATCGCTACTGCACTGCCATGCACTGGACTAAGCCGGAAGGCAAGCGAAAAGGTTTTTGGAAAGCAGAAAGGCGCCATGCTCTCTTAACCGCGTTTCATTCTGACGGTGTGTTCCGAGTGATTCTCGAGTATCGCCCTCTCTAAGCGTCTCGTATAGGCGTTAATTTATAAGGGAATATGCCGACTCAGTTTCTGTCTCGTGGAATCCGTCTCCCTGCTTTCCTGGCGAGACTTTCACTTGCACGTTAAACATGGCAGACTCGTGCTATATTGGAATCAAGTTTTTTCGATGGACCTAGCATCTCCTCTTTCTTTTTGATGCTCCGCGAACCGGAAGTGCTGTGGTCACTGTTGTTACGAGTTTCTGTCACAGGATGTTGCGTCGAATTTTCGGAAAAGATAACGCAATGAAAACATTTGTTGTACATTCAAAGGCCTTTCTTTACATTCATATCGGACAGTTAATGCCTCAATAGTGGCTCCTCTGATAATGTTACACGTAACCTGTGACCAATTCTTCGAATAAACCTTAAAGTGAAACTTGACTTTCATTCTATGGATTCTAGAATTCGCCTTTAGTAGCGTAAAAGTATTCCTGCTGGCTAAAAATCGCGAGTTTCTCTTAGTGAGAGGAGTAATCTGTAGAGTTAGGAATAGAAAGGGCTAGGATGAAGAGTAACCCTGTGATGCCCTAATTCCTCGACTCAAGATATCCATCACAACGTTCCTATGAGCGAAATCTGATCGCTCGATTTTTCTGCCAGTTAAAATTTCTCACCGTGCAAAAAAAAGGAAAACTTTCCTAATTATCACCATTGCTCATAAGTTCTGACAGTGGCTAGACACAGCATATTTCTTCCATCCCCCGACTTCTTAACTTATTACCACTCTACACCTCCACATAATTATTCACTTTGAAGTTTATTTCCTTCATTTACCCCATCTGCGGAGTTCCTGTGCATTTCTTGCCCTGCGAGTTCTTCGATTGTCTTCGTTCATGTTTCAAAATATGGCCAAAGTGGTCGTCCGACAGCATTTACGTATTTAATCAAAGTTTTAGGCGAGTCTTGAAGAAGCAGTTAACGCCATATACTCGCCTCGCGGTTATCTGCGGTGCTTGTAGGAACATACTAAAAAACCTATATTGACCTTTTGCAAAGGGATTATTGTCTGCGATATGTGATAATTGTTGGGCATGTATGTTGGCTGAAGTGGATGAAATAGTAAAGTTGTTTTATGAGAATGGGTATAGGGTAATTTAGTAGGTAGAGAGTTCTTTGGTCAAAATTTGGGATTCTGATTCTTCGTGCTACCAAATATAAATTCATCCCTGTATTGAAACTTAATGGGAAGCCGTAGGTGCCATGTGGGGAGAGTAACCTTCTCCTTTCCATTGAACGCACGAATCACATCTGACGTGGGTCTGTTCCAAAAATATTTCGGCTGGATTATTGTTTTTTTCTCCGGTTGGTTGTTTACCATCTTGGAGTGAAGGGAATTTTCCTTCACTCCAAGATGATTTTAAGAGCTTGAGAACGAGAACCTGAGAACCATATTACTCGCATCGCCAAAATCGAAGCTTTGGTCCTTTGGTGTTTTTAAAGCCATACCTTAAGACCCTTGCTCGTACTCTGCTTCCTCGCAAATCTTCTTGCCCTGTTCAAACTTTATACGTGTTTGCAACAGAAGTCCCTATTTGTGAATTGTTAAACACCGCCCAAAATTAACGGCTGAGGTATACCCCGTTCTCGTCGTTCCTTTCCAGGTAGAGCACAGTCGATAAAGGCTGGTTAGGTTTTATGGAAGTTGCATATCCCTTACGCCACCGTCACATGGACACAATGCTTCAGTCATGTTCTTTGGCACATATTATTTCTGTAAATCTCCGTCGTAAAAGTAAATTCTGTCACTTTCGTTCTTTCGTTCTGAATTTTCCAACCATATATTCACATACATGTTTAGTGATAGAAGTTTTATCCAAGGCAACAAAGCGCACATATTTTTTTCTCTTCTTATTACATCTTAAAGATCATCCAAACCACATTCTTTTTTCACCAACTCATTCGTCCCCTTCTTCTTCCTCCCTTTTTCACCACAGCCATGTTTCAAATATCTAACATTCCCACGATTTGACGGAAATTGTATTAACGCCGTAAATTGAAGAGTGCACTTTATTTTACTGGGTTTGACATTCATTTCTTGTGCTGTTACTTCACATGCTGCCAAAAATAGTTCCCTCGGCAGAGCTATTTTTGGTAGCACGTAAAGTGACAGCACGAAAAAATGAATGTCTAACCCTGTAAAATGAAGTGCACAATAGTTCGCTCCTTCCCAAGCCTTGCATTGTATTGCTTTTGCATTTATGAGATGATCCTTAGCTCTTATTTCGTCCAAGTTTTGCAGACCTATATCCTAACTTTTATTGCAATTCATTCATCCGATTTTGTCACCGAAAATATGCTTATCATTTAGTAAATTTTCTCAGCCGATTGGCTGCGGAGGTACCAATTCTTACAGGTTTATTAAACTTCCATACAATTTTTTTAAATTCTAATATGGTTGACAGTTTCTCTTTTCTCACGAGAATCATTTATTTTTGATAAAATGTTTGGCAAATAAAGTGTTTTAACACGTTTTTCATTGAAACTCATTGGGCTCTATTCGACTGGATTTATCGGGTATTTGCCTGGGGGAGTAAGATCATTTCCCAAACTATCGTGACCCACGGCTTGTCACTTTTTTTCAAGTGAAAAGTGGCAGCAGATAGTTCCCTTGAAATGAGTCAAGGAGCTTTACCGTATTCAACCCGCATCAAAACACAATCGCCGCTTCAGTATTTTAACCCATTTTTTTTGTCTTGTGGCGAAAATACTCGTGAGTGGTAGATGTGTCGAGCGGAGCTTCTGGGCGATTCTTTTTTTTTCAACTGCTGAATGGATCCCTTCCCCTCGATCCGGCCGCGGCAATTAGGAGATGAAACCCGCAGCTTCCTATGCCGTGAGGGTCGCCATGGGATTTAAAAGTCTATTCTTTTATTTTTTTTCATCGTCGTTATGCTCTGAATGCAGTGCAACCACTCGGGAGGAGATTTCTCGGTTGTTGTCCCCTCGTTATTGTGTCGGAGAGAGAGAGAGAGAGATCATGGCGCAAGACCGCGTTCACTCCTTCGGGTTGTCAGCGTTCGTGGGTTATCGCTTTGAAAAGATTTGTCTCTCTCTCTCTCACTCTGTCTCGTGGATTTATTGCCCCTCCCCCTCCCCCCGTGATTATTGTTCAATTTCCCCCCGCATTGTCTCGACGAACGCTTTCAAGTGAATGTTCTCTCCCGCTGATTGTCTTGGCGGCGATGAAAATTAAGTCGGTAGCCATACTTAATTCCTTGCCGACTTCGTTTCGCTTAGGTCTCTAAAAGTGTTTAAGAAACTTTTATCGTGTGCTTAAAGCTATTTCCTTATATAATCTGCTTAGGTATTTTCGCCGTGTTTTTTATCGGATCTGGTTTTATGAGGCGTACTTTTATCGTGCTATTGAATCAGATATCAACTGTGAAACAGCCTATTAATCGATAGTTATTATGCATGATAACTTTGTCAGGAAACGTTGTAAATTTCAGATCTTTTTATCTGTAACTGTGGCTATTATTTTATCGGCCGCGGGACTAATATTAATCCTTCATTGAATGTTATTCATCTGTTATCGTCGTATTTGTGTTAAGTAATAATTTCGCCACAATTTAGACGATTGATATCGGATTTTAAGGACATACTCGATTATCTTATTATAATCATCAATTGTTCAAGTTTTTAAGGCCAAATATTTGGACAAAATATTGAGGATCGACCTTTACACTCGTAATAATTTAGAGGAATTGAAATCCAGAGTCGGATTTAAAATTACAGATTTACTGTACGTATCATGTTACCAGGATGACAATCAATTAAAACCGAAATCATTGATTCGTACCTCGTTTGCGATCATTGAGATATCAAAATTAGAAATGCCGAACAGGATCCAATTGTGTCTTTTAATTTTTTCTATGTATATTTAGTGAATGTGTAGTTATATATATGTGTATATAAATATATATATATATATATATGTATATAAATATATATGTGTGTGTGTATATAAGTTTCGTCTAATCTCCTGTCTTATGAAGGCGGTTCATCAGCCACCAAAAATTCAAAAAACTAGTGAGTATCTTTATATTTTGTTGCATATGTTTTTCTTGTGTGTGTTTTTGTGACAAACATCCTCTTACGTGTGTGAACCGATTACGTTATATATACATATATACGGTGCATACAGTGTCTGTTTGTAAGTGCTTTTTGAATCTACCGGATGCTTATTCTGCAGCATTCCAGCAGAGGTGTTTATAAAAGGGAATGGTTCAATATTTTGTTTTCTTAATTGAATCGCTGGTTATTTTCTAGAATATTAACTTAGGATAAATTTAAGGTAAGAAATGTAAAAGGAATTCCTTGATCTCCAAGCAATGGGATATAATATGGTATGCGTATATTAAAACTCGGCATATATTTTAACTCAAATTTAAGGATTTGTGTTAACTTCTATCATGCTATGTGAAAAATTTGTTGAGGATCCTAGCCTCCATCAGGTAGGATTTCGAGAGTTGAGAAAACAAAACGTGTGTGTTCGAATCTTTTGAGAAGTGTTCGAGGGCATCGATGCTGGATGTAATGTGCATAGGGGAAGACAAGTTGGGAGGATTAAAATATATCGCCTTGTACCTGGTAAAGGCTTATGGGCTATAGAAACATCTTTTTAAAGTTTCAGGTTCAGTTTTTACAGATACATTTAAAGATTCCTTCATCAACCTCTCAAATTTTTCGCCCCTGTTGTTCACACTTCTCCCTCTCTCTCTTACCCACCATCACTCTAACCAATCCTCTTTCTATCACTGCCTTCATCATTCCGGTTTCCCGTTCACTTCTCTGTATCCCCTATCGATTTCTCTTACCCAGCTTTATCAAACGTTTTTTTCATCTTCCTTGCTCTACGGACAAAATTTTCATGATTGTAGAAGTCTCTTCGCCTGTCCTCCCATTCATTCCTCAAAAGTAAATTTTCTGAACGGCAAAAACGATGCACCCCATAAATAACTGGATTTTTTTAAACATTTTCTAGGTACGGGAAGGAGTAAAGATATGGTTCTCCAGTAGAAACTATAGAGGATAGTCCGTTTTAGTTCCCAGTGACCTAATTACGGAGCGTTTGGTTTTTAAAGCTTATTTTCAGGCGCAACTTTTTTCCTCTCATGTCCAGAATACTATGTAATCTTCTTACAAAGGACTGCCCGAATGAATGCTGTTTGAGTTTATATCCAGTTGCATTGCATTAAATTTAAGCAACTCATTGTTTGCATATGTGTTTTTCTCACAGTCTAAATTGGAGTCAGGTTCGTGAACCTAGTCGCAACCTTTTTGGCAAAAACAGTGTTAACTCAGTTGGAATCTTCGTTGGGATCGCAGTCGTTTGAGCGTAGCCGTCCCACTCGCAAAGGGGGGAGGGGGGGGGGGGGGGGGATCGGCGTGGGTTAGTGCTTTTTGCCCATTGATGTGGGTTGGTTTCGGTGGGAAGACAAAAAAAAGATAAATCACATGATTCT
>WURS02022326.1:0-11912 GCA_011762765.2 Rhinocypha anisoptera | reverse complement strand
GGGGGGGGGGGGGGGCGGGGGGGGGGGGGGGGGGGGGGGGGGGGGGGGGGGGGGGGGGGGGGGGAGGTGGTCTTTCCCTCGCCCATTACCACCTGCCTTGACCCCCGCGGACGCAGCCGCCATCCACCACTGAGGGGCGTCCCCGCCTCCCCGCGAGAGCGAGAGGGAGGGATTAGTGCACACCGGGGTGGAAGATGAAATTCTATTTTTAGAAGGCAAACTGAGTTCCGGGGAGGGAGGAGACGGGGGTGGAGGGGAGGGAGTTGCGACCGCGTGGGTTTGGAGTCTCCCTCGGACCGATGACCGCCCGCCTCCGCTTGCCCTCGCTAGCCGCAGAGGGAGCCGTCCCGGTAGATTCGACCGCGGAGGAATATTCAGGAAAATTAGTCTGTAGAACGGATAGATTTTCCGTGTCATTTTTTCCCTCGTACGATCAGAGATGGGAATAGATGTGATCGCAGTTGTGAAGAGGATAATTTACATATGTATTCTAAACCTAAGATGCAAGCCGGCACTAAGCATTTCACGCTAACCGTGCCTTCTTACAAGCACACATGCAAAAATATTTAGGAATTGACCAACTCCGTTCATGATTTTGTTCAAAAGTTTTCCATGCAGGATTTCCTTTGGCTCGTTTGAGGTTAAACACGTTTCTCGGAAGGGTGGAGTTGATTGGAAGAGGAGGGGGAAAAAGGAGGGTCAAGAAAAAGTCAAACGATAGGTATAAGTAGTGTGATGGGAGGGGAAAACAGGCTGTTCCTGAGGTTGACTGATGGCGGAGAGAATAAGTGATGGTTCGGGGAACAAAATTAGTTTTAAATCTGGAAATTTTTGTCACTTGCAGTCTTTAAAATCTCCAACTGTTCCATTGCATCTAGCTGCCGTCTGTTGTCACATAACCATATAATTTTCACATTAAAATCACTAGAATGACCACTGTTTAAAAGACGTTTTGCAAAATTACTCTTGCACTCGTGATTGTTCTTAAAAGCGCTGAAATGCTCCTTCGTTCTTGAAGTAAAATTGCTTACCTTTTTGTCCCACATATACACCACTTAAGGGCGTAAACACCACAATGAGAACGGGGATCGACTTCGTCTTTAGCCTTCACAAAAAAGGATTTTTAAGTTCAAATGTGATTTAAAAGACACACGGAATAAGTCTCGCGGTACTATGTGAGCAATTTTACTGGAAGAGGGTCCTAAATAGGCGAATGAGCACTGTCAAATGATACTAGTCTTGCTTTGGGAGGAACGGTAGTAGTTTGGATTTTTGATATTAACTCCTAAGGATTTTGAATAGCGTACTTGGATTTGAAGCCAGAGTGATGGAGTAGAATTTGGTCAGGGCATGGGCTAACTTATGTGCGGGGAAACCAATGCTGGAACCAATGCTGCACCAAGTACGTCTCTCAACGACTAATGGTATTTAATGTTAGGATCTTGAGGTAACACAATTACGTTTGGTTTTGTCCGAAAAGATTTGGCACATATGTAATAATCTAGGCGATCTAAAATAACAAGGCAATCTCCTTTATCCGCTTTCTAAAAACACTAGATCTTCTACTGTAATACACTTCTTAATAGAATCTATTACTTTGACACGCTGTGGGATTCACTAGACGAGGGGTCAAGGCTCCCATGAAGAATGCAGGGTATTGCGTAGACTTAGACGTAGACAAGGATGAGACCGAGAGGGAGGGAGGGATAGGATATCTCCCGCGGCCCTGTCGAATAGACTGCCCCCTCCCCTCCCAGTGGCGAAGCGGTCGTTCTCTTGCCGAACGAACGAAATTTTTTTGTAATTTAACTTTCCACGTACGGTTTACAGTTTTGGGTATTTTAGAGAAAAGCCTATTTGTTGAGCAATTAATCTTTCCGTATTTTGAGAATATCTCAATATCATACATGAAAAGTTTAAATACAAAAATACTGCCAACATTAATGCCTACAAAACATATTCTTTTGATTTTTACGTACAATTGAAATTAACGTAGTTAATGAGTATTTACAGGCAATTGGTAGCATTCAACAGATTTCCATTAAACTTAAAAAACAGTCTTCTTCGTTAATATCAATTTAACGAAAAAAATGTGGTACATCTTTTTGTAGATTTTAGTAGTACGAAATTTCTATACCTCAACACCTCATGTACGATTTATAGTTTTGGATACATTTTCAATACACGGGAAGGACTTATAAAGGCAGTTAACTGTAGAGCTTTACAGACTTTTTCTTTGTAGACCTAGCTAGACCGAGTTCTTCGGATTTTTTGCTGCCAAATATACATTAGTTTAAGTAGCATTATAAAAACACCGAACTTTATGGGACTATACTACTTTTTTATATTTTAAACGATAATTTTTCTCATTGTTTTAAATTTGCATATGTCTTTGCAATTTTAATTTTTTGGAAATTTCGAATACCCCCGGATGCCAATTTTCGTACGATAGTATTGTTTCGATATTTTCGCCAACTTTTTTAGATTCCGCCGCACTGTCGTACCTCCGTTTCATCCCTTATGGGATTAAGGATGGAAATTAATATCTTAAGGCAATTTCATTTAAATTTTTATTATTTGAATTTATAATGTTAATTGATGTTAAAATGATTGCTGAAGATTTACGCAAAGTGTCGAGGCCTAGGCCGTACTACAAGAAGTCATTAAGTGGAATTAGAAATTTTTTTTCCGTTCCTCCGTGATGGTTACTTCCACAAAATGGAGGAATTAGTAAATATTATCCCATGTGATGTTCAGGCTGATTTTCTAACCATGGGACGCCGACTGCTGCTCGTGTTGCTTCTAACAGATGAAACATAAACATGAGTATACGTGTAAAATGCTTTCATGAGGGAATGGAACTAGCACTGGGGCACAAAGACCAGGAAAAATTCCCTGTTATCAATCCCGAGGGACAGTCCTGAAGCTCCAGACTTTTAGATCTCGATGTCGATGGGGCCATAAATGGACCCTACTAAATCCCGATGAGTCACACAGAGGGCCAAACGGCTAAAGAATGGATAAGGCAAGAAGAAAAGACACTACAACTTCCCCTATACCATCGCGCGCAGCCGAGTTCGCGTGGAGATCATGGAGAAATCCACAGTTTATGCTAAGACACAATTAATGGATAAGAGACAGTTCATGTTGGTAAATGTTTTAGAAGACACGTTTCATTTCGATCCAAGGTTATGATGATGGTGCGTATATGACGATGAAGGGTAATGCACCGGTTGTGGTAGATTCCTGATGAACTCTAGATTAAGGTCGGGCCACATTTAATCGGAAGCTCGGGGAAGTGATCAGGAGCGCGGTGAAGAGGAGTTGTTTCGTTAAATGTTAACACACACCCAGGCGATCGGAAGCGCCATTCACTTCATCCAAAGCCTCGAGCGTGGAGCCGGGATAGTGTTCCCATTTGACGCCTTCCGCACGCAGAGTTATTATCTATGTTTCCACAGCATACGTCCACCCACGACAGTGCCCGATCATGTTACTAATATATTAGATAGGTCGCTCCCGGGAATGAAAATGAGTCCGCCCTCGGCATCTATGGCCGTGACGTCACCCGGAGAGCAAGCTGCGGCGGAATAAACGGCGGATTTTGCGATAAAGCGTTTGTAGCACTAGGGAGGCATATTTGCAGATCATACGGAAGTGGTAACATTATGCTCCAGGAGAACTTTTAGAAGGAGTACAAGGATAACTATGATAGTAAAGTATGTATTATATGCAGATCTTTAACATTTTACAAGTAAAAGAACCAACGTGTGAATAATCACTGTCACAGTGGTGGTCAACGGTTTTCATTGGATTATTTACGTAAGCTGTCATTTTTATGTAATATGTTGTCTTAAATTCCAAGGTTAAACGAAATAAATTAAGCGATTTATTCCTTCCCGAAGGATTATCAATGAGTTACTACCCTAATGTATAGGGTAATTATCGGTTAGCATTTCGGCGGTAGTTACCCATGATTTAATTTTAACAAATATAAAATTTACTTCATTTCAATGTTAAGAAAAAATGTACATGTTGTATTTGGACATCAGCATAAATAGATGATAGATCTTGGATAATGTAAACCGAAGTCGTCCTTCCGCCTGGCATGCCTGAATCCACTTCGTTTTCATTGAAGTTTCTTTGAAGGGAAACGGAAAAACTTAAATTCTCCCTAGCCATTCCTCCGACTACTGTTGCATCCAAACACAGCACAAAATGACTTCACGAGGCTCAATATTTGCCGTTTTAACCGGAAGAAGAAACACGATTGGAACTTCCAAAAACACGTCTCAAGATCACAACACACACCACAATACACCAACACGCCATCGGCCACCTTACTCTCCAAACTACGTCACACATTCGATACTATCGCATTTCACAGGTATCGATACACGAGCGAGGTGCGAAACGGCCAACCCAATACATTAAGTACGATGTTCACTAAAGAATACGAATGACACCCGAGTTCCTTCCTGTAGTGGTTGACATGTATCGGAAGGGAACAGCCGCTAAGATGGAAAAATATTCTCGACTACGCCGCGCCTCTGCGCGCTTCCACCAGACGTCATTAAGCAGGTTGGATCACAAAATGAAAGTCATGTCATTTAATTCATATCTACCTATAGTATACATACTTATAGAGAAATATGTCCTCTATCTAAATTTGTCTACAGAAAACCAATACTCAGTATTACGTTTTCCATTATTCCCAGTTCAAAATACATGCACCTAATGGCGAGAATTGGCGCAGCTAGGAAAAACCAATGTTTTCACGTTGCAGAGACGTGTAATTTTTTCATAAAACTGATTTTAGATGCAAATTTTACCGATAAATAAGAAGGTAACAATATTAATGAAGCAATGCGTGTTAGTTTGAAAGAAAATAGCGATTTTCTACAGTTATAGCAGACGAAATGGGTTAGTGACATGAAAATGGCGTTGTAGTCGGTCGACGATTTGGCAACACGGTTTCATAAAAATATTCGAATATTTCAAATAAAAGTTGAATATCCATTGAAAAAGTAAAAACGTAAATGAGAAAAGTGAACCACGGGAAAATCAAGGAATAACCAAATTAGTAAAATGTGAAACTACGAACCGAATATCATACGACTCCTCACGGAAGAAGACTTCCGTTCATATGCCCCAAGCGTGGGCTCATTTCGGCGTTTCCAGATTTTAAAAACATTAATAATTTCCAAATGAAAGAGAATGTGAGGCGGATTCTAATCTAATTTTAATGTTACTATTTATTTAGTTACGGTTATTAACGGTTTAAAATTTATATTAATTAATTTATATCCGAAGCATGGTCATCACTTTGACTCAACTTTCAGGCAGAGGAAAGGATACATTAAAACACTTTTCATTGAATACTATGCAACTTTAGTGTGAAACTTTTTTCTATATGACAGCAAAGGCATTTTGTGAGCTATAGCAGTACAATTCACAAGTGTGCAAGCTTATCCAAATATCCCTGCGATTTTGATTCACTTGGTAGCGAACCAACCTCCTTAAAGTTATTAAAAACGCTTCGCCGCTCTTAAGATAAGTTAGGCCGGGCCTTAAGAACGACTTAGTCTCACCTTAATAATCTCTCTTCAACTCCGCACACTTCCTATCACCTATCACTCTATCTCAAATACCTATTCTCTCTCTACCCCTCCATTACAGTCTGCAATACGTTAATATCTATCCTATCATTTTCCCTCTTACCGCAAGTGTAGTCTCATCCATCTCCTTCTGGGTGGCTCTTGGGACTAGTCTGCGATGAGCGATTCCTATTCGATTCACTCGTAAATCGATTATTTTAATACGATTACCGATTATTTTGAATCTATTATTGTGATCCGATTCTGATTCCTTTCCTTTCCGATTCGATTCAGTTCATATTCAGATTCAGATACGATTCCGATTCAGTTACGAATACGATTCAGTTACAATTCCGACTTAGTTACGAATCCGATTCAGTAACGATTCCGATTCAGCTACGATGATCGATTCACAGATTCTAATCGATTCACATGATGCGATTCGAATCGAATTAGAGGATCCGATTTTTTTTTCAGCGAATCGATTCACACAATCCGATTCGAATCGATTCATTCCTTGAAATCTCCCATCTCTAGACTAGTCTCTTTGCATAAATGAGAGAACCGCTATCAAACAAAGGATACGTAACCAATCGGGATGGTGCTTAGCCACCTTTACGATTGATCGCCGCCCTACGTTTGCAGCCCGAATATTGGATTATCCCTGGTAGAATTCCGGCCTAACCTGTCACCTGCCAGCCTATGTGCACCTTCGTAGTTCTATGAAGGTATACGTACAATGTAGCGGGCTCTCCATGACGCCAATGAGTACGCAATCAATGCAATGGGTAAATGTTAATGCCTTTATGGAAGACGGGGGAGATGGACTCACGCACATACCCTCCTGTGGGCGGAATACGGTTGTGCCCTCCGACGGGATAGAGAGAGAGAGAGAGAGGGAGAACGAAGGGTTTAAAAGAATAATTAGCGAGGAACGCGAATGTCTTCTATTTTCGCACCCTTCGGGCGCCCTGGCGGTGACGCCTCGGGGCGGTGACGTCACTGCGGACCAACCCCCCTCCCCGCCTCTCCCTCTCTCTACATCATATTTATATTATTATTGCGTGTGGTAGCGGCGGCGGTGACGGATGGGCGGCCGGGTGAGTGGCGCGTGTGTGTGGAGCGTGCGCCGTTGCGTCACGGTGGGACGCGTGCAAGCACCTGCTGCAAGTCCACCGATGCGGCGTCCAGTGGCTGATTTCCACGTGGACGATGGATCCACATCGACGAGATTCCCTCGATACCCTAGGGTGTGTGGCAGGGGGTGGGGGTCCACACTAACCACGCATAAATACGCGCACAAATGCGTACTTATTTACCGCGCAAAAACAATAGTTTGCACACAAAAATAAGCATTTAATAAAAACATCGCAATCACTTGGGAACAGTAATAATTAACTTTAAATTTCGGGACGTGCGCAGATGAGTATTATTCACTGAGCAACGACATCAGAGATGGTCTCCGGCTTAACTAGATGATCTTGAGGTGACGGAAGAAATGCACTGCAATTGAACCAAACAAATATTTATTGGCATGGGTGACACCCTGGGTCGCGTTAATAAATATTTGATTTGTGGAGTTGCAGTGTTTTTCTTCTGTTACTTGAGACTCAATAATAATTTTCATTTAAACCCTTGAAAGTTTAATTAATTTTCTATTCCCGTAACAAGTCTTCTCATAGTTTCCTGACAATTATCTTGGAAGGTAAGGAGCAAGACCACCGAGATGCAGTACTGAGTATCTCGCTGGTCGTGGTAGGAGAGGACGACAAAGAACTTCACATTTAAAAGTATATCTACGTTTTCATGGACGCGTCAGGAGTGCTATCAGTACGGCCTGCATTTGTATGCATCTCTGAAGCCCGCGAGTGCTTTCGCTTCGCTCCGCCTAAAACGCGCCTATATGAACACGGGCTAAATGTCACAAAAGGAGACGTCGGCAAAAAAAGAAAATGAGTTGTCTAAGTCAAACAATATTCCATTCCAATCTTCAGGAGAATATTGCTTAAAAGTCTAAATGTGGAGAGTTCTACTCGTACTGTACTTCTCTCCGAAACGAAAGCTGTCAATGGAGAAGGTCCGAAAAATTCGAGTTGTGGTATTTATAAGGAGGTAGTCGAAAATTCGTTGGATGAACAAACGCTCCAAAACTTCGGTCCTCCAAAAATGCGAGGGACAGCCCACACTTTGGAAGGAACTTGAGATGGAAAAGAGATTAATGATTTGGGCATATCATATGGTAGGGAGACTGGCTTACAACCACCAATAGAGGATAACATTCACAAGAAGATTTGAAGGCGTCGACATGGATTGAAAAACATTAAGTAAATAGGTAATGGAATATGTCGTCTGTCTAAATGAAGCTACTCGCGGAGGATAGAAATCTATGGAGGACTACGAATGTTCCCAACCATTCAGAGGGCTGAAGACCAAAGAAGAAGTGGTACTTCTGCATATTACCCTAAAAACCGCCGCAAGGGCGTGTGGCTGGGTAATGGCAATAATAAAACACATCAACATTCATAGTACTTTAATATCTGACCCTGCTTTTGACACTTGTCGAGTCGGTTTTCATATTGAAAATTGTCGCAAAGTTTGGAAACCACTGTCGTTTCATTAAATAGCGTGAATATAACGATGAATTTTACTATTAGCATCGTGGATATGTACAAAATTTCAGAAAGAGATGCCCAAGACACTACTCGTTTGTTAACTGGGACGTTTCTTTGAGGGATCTATTTTGATTGCCAGTCTTGGCTATTTGTGGAATTCAAATAAACGGACAAAATATCAAAACGCTAAGATTTGCTGATGATGTTGCTGCTTTAGTAGACAAAGAAGTGGATTTGAAAAAGATACGAAACATGAATGTACATTAAGAAAATAATTTCTCCCGGATATAAATAAAAAGAAAGCAGAAATAATATAATGCAGAAAACAACACCAATATATAAATATTGTAATGGAACGCAGCTGAAGGAAAGAAGATATTTACATCATTAAGTGGAAAAATCACAGAGAAGGGAAGAGTTAAAGAAATATAAAAAGCAGACTGGATAGCAATAATTGCCTATAATAAGAAAAAAACTGTAATTAACATTTAATAAATGGATCTTGAAATTAAATTTAAATTAAAATAAAAAGTTTTAAATGGAATGTAGCAGAAACTAAGAAGTAATAAAGAAAATATCGTTTCAATATCGTAAATTTTATTGCGGTGGCAATCCTGATGACTCATTGGATGCCACGGGTACGGATATTGATGATGTACAATGTTATAAAAATATTCCTCGCAAAGTTGTTTTGAAAGTGTATCCTGGTTGTTGAGATCCAACTTATTATAGTGATAAGAGAAGTTCTTTGAAAAATTACATGTGACATGGGTGGCAAACGAATGATACCGGAACAATATTTCGGTTTTGGAAAAGATGAAGTGTTCGACGCTGGCAATCCATACACTGCAATTATTGTAAACTTGAAATATAGAATACGCCTGTATTTACATTATAAAATGTATTCACGAATAAAATCAAATCCTTCACCTGTTTCAGGTTAAAAATGAGTTTAAATAATTTTATTACCAAATGGGTTCCCTGTTTACAAATCGACTCGAGAAGAGTACAATGGAGTTCATGAATTGTTACAGGAGTTAACCAGTAAGTATGTTTGTGAAGAAAGACTGGGTCGTTATTTTTTCCCCTTTGCGGGAATGGCCTGGATATATCAAAGACATTATTTATTGTAGTCACATGTCTTACAATCAAAGGACTTTGATTGCACGTTTCTTTTATGGTAATGGTTGTCCTGTCAATATTATGTTAGCTATATTGTTAAGATTGTTTGCACAGCCGCTTGATGTTGCAAAGATTATTGATATATATCGTTGGCTGGAAAGGCCGAACAATCCTTTGCGAAATCAGTATTATTATTATGACCATATATTCTTTAATTTTTTTATGTTAAAGGTCGACAACGAATGAATGTACGTTCTTTCAAGGGATACCACGGTTAAATATGTATCAGAAACATGGACCATTATTAAAAGAGGAAAACAGGGAATAGTGGCCTTTTAATGTGTTCTACGGAAGAGCGGAAATAATATCACGGAAGTATAAAATAACCAATGAAGAAAGTCAAATGAAGAAGAGAGTGATTATTGGCCACCGTGAAACTAATTATAGGAAATTGTATTGGAAATATTTTTAGAAATAACAAGTTTCCTCTTCACTCAATTCAATGGAATGAAAAAAGGAAGGAAAATGGAGCAGAGGATGATGATGTAGGCTGGAATATATATTTTTTTATCGCGAGATATGTTGGAGAAAGAAGTTACAGGGAAACGACAAGAATGGAAAACAACAGGGAGGATTGGGAAAGAAAAATCGGGTGCCAACGAATTAGAGAGAGAGAGAGGAGGTACTGCGTACTTAGTGGACGCATGGAGTGGTTATCGAGAGGAGGGGCTTCCACCGTCGACTGATTTAAGCACCCGAATCTAAAAACGAATAGATCGAGGGATTGAGAGAGACAACGTGTTTGGTATCCAGGTCGACGAGTCACGTTGGGCCGGGAGGAGATCCTCGATCTCGCCACCGCGTCGGATGACGGCACGAGTCCACTCGCGCCTGGCGGCCCGTGGACGCAGCAGTGGGCAGATTAAGCAGAGGCGGACGCGGGTGTGGAGGTTTTCAGAAGTCTCGCCACGACCACCAAAAAAGGACCCGGGTTCTTCGCGGGGACTCGGAGTTGGAGGGGGGGGGAGGGGGGGGCGGCGATTCCGGGAAGCCCCTGATTCTCGCGCGAGATGGGACTCGCGGAGAAAGGTCTTGAAAGCACGTTTCCAGGGAGCGGACCGAGGGCTATCGCCCGGAGGAGAGGCGTGGATGGACGCGATTCGTGGGACGACCGCGGGCCGACGATCCGATGATTCCAACTCGGGCAATATCTATGTGAAGACTGCTTAGAATTTTGATTATAAATACAGGGACCAACGCCTTTTCCTTAATTTTCCCAAAAAAATGCACATAAATTTATCACAATTAACCTCATGTTGACTCATGACTAAATTACTACCTATACCATACGTATTTATGGCTACATCATATTTATCCTTTTATATCGTCCAAGTGTGTTGTGAATATTGTATCGACAAATATATTCTATAATTTTGTACGATAAACAATCATTTTTTTTATGTTTTCTATACCTTAAATTACTTTTTCCAACTTTAACTGTAAACATAATGTAAAATTTAAATTCTTTTTATCTGAAGAAATATCCTGGAGGTCTGTACAAAAATTATTTTCCTGGTATCGACGTTATGCTAAGGTATATTAGCACCGTCTTCTATGTCTACGAAATACCCTCAAAAACCGCCGCAAGGGCGTGTGGGCAGGGGGGGGGGGGGGGGGTGTCAACCTCCGCCAGGCATTCATTCCCACATGCACGTATTACATATAATGCACATGCAGAGAAACTACTTGCGTGCAAATATTTCAATTACAAAAGAAGATGCATGTCATGTGGACACAACATCAATTAGAATTTATATTTTTTTTGAAAACATGAAAAGACCATCATGGCTAATTGCTCGACAAAAAAGAAAACAGAAAACAATAGGAATGAATGATTGGGCACGACTGTGCATTATGACAAGGAGGGAACAAAAACAACGAAACAACAATGATAAACATACCTTCAGGAAAATTACAGGCAAGTATTTCATATTAATTCATGCAATGGGAATGCATGGCAGTGCATGCAAGGCAATGCACTGAATCAAATATGGCTGTTTTTTTTACACTTGTGAGGTCTCTAATGAGTATGGTGCGAGGGTGCGGAACCTGCATGAGGTAGGCCTTGTTTTAAAATTAGATGGAGTGCAAAGTACAGCGCCTAGAGCTGTGAAAGGTTGCTATGATCAACGTATCAGTGTGAAAGAGTGCTTTTGTTTTCCTGTTCGCCGCAGTCGATTCGTTTCAGACCTTCCTATAATTGATGACATTGGTCCTGAATTGACTATTGCCACACTGAATTATTGATTTTTTTTATTTCAAACTTGTTTTGTAGCAGTAAATAATCATGCGTGTGTGTTTGTGATAATGCGTGCCTGGTGTTTATTCACCCCCTGCCAATCGCCTTTGCCGTGGCGTGCAGGGTATTTCGTAGACGTAGACGTATTTCACTGCAAAGTGGGTAGTTCTTATAGATGATACACAAAGAGAGACGGGCTTCGGTGAATGTCCGGAGTTAGTATTCAGGATAGTTAGTGTATATATGTATATTTTTTTTTTGCTTATATATATATAATGTATT
>WURS02022307.1:0-11913 GCA_011762765.2 Rhinocypha anisoptera | reverse complement strand
CCCAATTGTTCCCCCGCCGGCCTTTCCCGCTCCCCCCGCCTCCTCCTTTCACATCTCCCCTCCCTTCCTTCCACCCTATGTATATATACCCTGGTTTTGACATGTATTTTTCACCTGTAGATACTGTATTACGACGAAACATGGTCGTGAACAAATAAATATATTTTATGTCGAATTGCAGTGTTTTCCTCCAACCTTTCATGTACCATGGTCAGCAGTCATTACTCCAAGACCGACGAAGGACTAAATTAATCCGAAATATTTCGAAACGTGAGTTCTTTAAAGGGTTCTTTTTTACATTCTGTATGTATATAAGTGCGTGTGTGTTCGACTTTGCTGCTACTCTGCTGAGTTTTTCTGAACAATATATATATAAACCACAGTGATCAACCCGGAGGTAGGATGATATATATATACATATATGTTTATGTGTGTTTACACACATATACCTCCTAAAAATATGAACTTCGGTTGTGAGGGGGAAATTATAAATAGCAGTGAGCAGTGGCATTTTTCGGAGTATATTCGTTAGTATTTTTACATTAGTAATAGTGTTGATATGGTGAAATGTGTACTCGCTGAAAAATAATAATTTTTAACAGGTCTATTCCATTGGATGATTTCTACAAATGACTTATGCATTTGGTTTAATGGTTTTACCTTAACCCAGCGACGTCGTTGCGTCCTCACTCGCAGGTGACGATCACTCGCGACGACGTGGGCTCACTGCTTCCCATGACCCACGTCTGCATTGCTCGCGTAGACTCCTTCCAGGTCCCGCCTCGTCATTAGACGCCATGACGCCTCGCCGTCGTGATCCACTCCCTCGGTCCATCTCCTTCAAAATTTCCCTCCCGTTCATCGACCTGCCTCTTCCATTCCCTTCTTTTCTCGTCCCATGACTCTCTCTCTCTCTCTCTCTCTCTCTTAATCATCCCGAACAGGCAGGCTCCTTTCCGACGTTTCCACGTCTATTCATGAGATGACCTTCAACCCCTTAGTGCTTTTTTTTGTTCTCATGCCTATGGTCCTCGAGTGTGGATGCCTGTTAACGAAATTGGCGCGCCGATTGTACTGTAAACTGCACAATTCACCGTTATTTTACCCGAACACATGATGAAAGATGAATAATAAGGAACACCATACCTTAAAAACACCTGATCGGTCAAGTGAACAGGGATTTCAACTCATGGAGAAAAAAACAAGTATTCCAATTACCAATCCTTAATGTAAAAAATTCAGTAATAAACAAAAATGACACGTAATAGCCATACGAACTTTGTTACCAGTTATAAATACACTGAAATATACCCTGCTTTTCGCGAGAATATCACTAAAGTTAAAAAGTGCCCCTCCTCCCCCCTTCACACACACTCGACTGCCTGTCTCTTTCGCTCGGGACTGAACCAGTTCGCAAAGTTCTTCGCGAGGGTCAGTTGACGAGCGCCGTGCGGAGAGTTATATTTTTTTGCGGAGAAACGAAGAGGAGAACCAATCGCGACACGATCAGCAATCACCATGTCTTTCCACATTTGGAAATAGCGCGCACTTGAAAACAGGTTATTTTCTTACTCCGACTGCGCTATGAAAATCTTGCTTCATGAATTCGCGCGGGAGTCGCCGCGTTTGAGAAGCTATGTTCTAGACTTCGCAGTCACATCGGGGCAATTTAACACTTGCTAAAGTTTAACTTGTTGTTAAATTTGTCACACGTTAATACATTTCCAGAATCGCCAGATTGGTAAACTGAAACGCATCCGTTTTTAGGCAAGTGAACCGTATCTCTCGCACTCGTGTGACTTGTGCGAACCGTTTAGGGATATCGTTTTCTTTCAACCTGGGAATTTTTATTCAATGAGACCACCAGGGGATGAACAGGGCTCCGCGTCCACATCCGCCTCCACCCTCGGTCTCTACGTGACCGAGGGAGGAGGCGGAATCTCCATTCGAACAGTTTTCCCCTCCATACTCGCAAATAAGTAGGTAATATCTTATTTTCCATATATGAAAATGATAGGCATAAACATAATTTTAATTGAAAACTTGGCGTGGAAAATTAGGCCACAGACCTACGCAATACCTTCATTGAAACGCGATGCATTGAAGGATATATTTATTTAATAACAATATATATAAACTTTAACAGACAACGAAAATGTATTCAACATTAATAACTTATAATAAATAATAACATATAAAATAATGTAGTATAAATGAAGTGCGTAAACAAATGGCATTGGCTTATTGGCTCACAATAATTAGAATATTTTTTGTGTGTATTGTAAAATTGCATATTTCAATTTGGAAGTAAATATATTATTATTATCGATTTCTTACATATAATTAAAATAAAACTTCAATCATCTGCCAGGCGAACAATTTACAGCGGAGAGGAGGAAAGTAAGCGTGGGGTAGCCATAAACCTGTGAGATAAATTAGGAAGGAGGGTAGGTAAGATTGAACAGGTTATTGACAGAGTATTCCTGGTAGAAGTAAAAGCTGATCCAACTAACATAGTTTTAATTCAATTATATATGCCAACGGGTGGCCATCAGGAAGAAGAAGTAGATGCTGGAAAAGCTGAGAAGCTGGAAAAATGATCTACAATATACATGAAGGGAAACATTTGGAAGTACACGAGGTAGAAGATTAGAGAAATGGAATATAGAATAAGAAGAAAGTAAAAAAGAAAGAATACCAGGAATCAATAGATAGTTTTCTAAGAGAGGGTAACCAAATAAGGACAACGGAATAAAGGTGAAAAGTTCTCAAAGACGGAATAACAAGAGCTGCAGGAAAAGTAATAGGAAGAGTCAGTCAGAAGGAAATTAAAATGCCATGGGTTATGGAGGAGATGATTAGGAAGATGGCAGAGCGTAGAAAGTGGAAAAACACTAATACGGAGGACGGGAGTCGCAAATACCAAGAGGAAAATAATAAATTGAGGAGAGAGACTAACAAGCGAAGGAGGCATGGTAGAAAGAACAGTGCGAGTGCATGGAGAAGTTAGAGAAGCAGGGAGAAATGGGCTTACTATATGGAAAAGTAAAAGCCTTAACGTTAAATAGAACAGGAAACAAAATCACTACTATAAAAGATAAGTCAGGCAAGACACTAATATAACACAAAGACATTCGGAAAAGATGGAAGGAGTACGTGGAGGAACTCAATGATAAGGAGAATACACCCTTGAACTTAGATTTAGAATGAGAATGGGAGGTAGACTAGGCCCAGAAATATTAGATGGCGAGATTGAAAGGGCCCTGCGAGACATGAAGAGGAATAAGGCAGTGTGGGTGGATAATACACCAGTAGAATTATTCAAGGGTTTAGGAAAGGCAGGAAGGAAGAAGTTTTATGAGCTAATTACAGCAATTCAAGTTGATGGAGTTTACCCAAAGATTTCGTTAGGTTGATATTAATTCCAATAGCAAAGAAAAAGAAAGCAGCTGAGTGTGAGGACTAAAGGACAATTAGCTTGATCCCGCATGCAGTGAGTGTAGTTCTAAGAATAATCAGTAAAATACTAGAGGGCATGGCAGAATAATACCTAGGAGAAGATCAGTTCGGTTTTAGATGAGGCAGAGGGACTCGTGATGCGAAAGCTGTAACGAGGACACTGATAGAACGGAACATAGAATATAATCAGAATGTTTTTTCCTGTTTTGTAGAATTTGAGAAGGTATTCGGTAAAGTATAGTGGCCTAAAGTAATGGAAGTGCTGCAAAAAATCGGAATGGATTGTAAGGAGAGGCCAAGCCAAGCCAAGCCGATGTTTCTCTCACCGGGTTCCTCCGATGTTTAGATCCGGCACCCGACACATTGGTCGTTATCCGGTTGCTATCTGGTGTGCTTGGTTATTTGGTGTTATGTGTCTGCGTAGTTAATAATGTATGTCAGTTGGGTTTTGTTTTGGTAATTGTGGATAAGGTTGTGTTAATTTGTATGTGGTGTGTGCATGAATTTTGGGCGTCTATGTTTTAAGTTTGGTTCGTAGTCATAGTCCCATAGGGAGGTAAGTAGAGGATTATAGGAAGTGGTCAGGGAAGATTTAAAGGATTCTGGGAATTTATTAATGACATCTAGGATGGGAGGGATTTTGAAGGTGTCATTCGAAACCTTTATATGGCCCAGGGCGCGCAAGTAAGGGTGGAAGACGGGGAGTCTGGATGGGCGCAGTTAGGTAGGCGAGTAAGGCAGGGGTGTGTAACGTCTGGCCTATTGTCGTGATGTTGAGCGCTGGCCAATTATTTCATTGTTATTAATGCGGAGTGGCATTTTGGATAATTTATTGTTGGAAAGTAATTAATTGGTGTTTATGTAAGGAGAAGAGCGGGGATTTAAGGAAGGTTATAGTGAGGACTGAGAGCAGGGAGTATGAAGTGAGACACGAGTGAATAAAGACGTAAATTTGGAAGTGTGCTGCGTTTTCTTTGGTTTACTCCCAATGAACATAATGCTAAAATTAAATCTGACGTTACAGGTGTCTGCTGTCTTCTGTTCTTTTTAATCTGTACTCGGAGGAAATGATAAAAGGATACGGTTGAGACAGTAGTAAAAGTTGATGACGAACTTATTAAATTAGTCAAATTCTCCGACGACGAATTCTCCAAATTCTCCTGGTTAGTAATTCATTCAAAGGGCTGCAGACCTTGTTGACTGCTTTACACGACTGGTGTCAGAGGTTTGGGATGAAAATTAATATTAAGAAAACGAAATAATGAAAATTTCGAGAAGTAAGTAGGCTAGGCTAATTATTCTGCTAGAAGGGAATAAATTAGATCAGATAGAAAAGTTCATTTATTTGGGAAGCATCATGATCCTAGAGGAAAATGGATGTAGTGGCATAGATATTAGATGAATAATTGCAATAACAAAAGAGGCCTTTACGAAAAGGAATTAGTAAATGAAAGTGACCCTAAATAAAGATTTGTAGAAAAGATTAGTGAAAACCCTAACATGGAGCATAGGATTATATGGATCCAAAACCTGGTCCATGAGGAAGGATGAGGAGCATAGATATGGGATATGGGCTTTTGAGATATGGGTTTGGCGACGGATGGAGAAGGTGAGAAGTGGAGAGAGAGAAAAACTAATGAGGAAGTTTTGAGAATGATAGGGGAGAGGCGTTTGCTGCGAGAGATCAAAAAAAGACAGGAAAGGTGGATGGAAGGGGTACTCAGAGGCAGTGGGTTGTTGAAGGTTGTAATAGGGGGTAGAATGTTGGGTAAACGGGGTAGGGTTAGGAAGAGAATAGGGATATTGGACAGAATGATAAGGGGTGGGAAGTATGCAGATTTGAAGAGGGATTATAGTTAGATATAATGCGGCCAACCTAAGCTAATGCTCACCATAAACCTACCTTAACCGGTAGATTACCATTAATTTTATATTATATACATATATATGTATATCGAAATATCTCCTCCAAATGTGTGTCTTTTAAGTGTTTCCTCTATGTGAGACTGTGTATAAGTGTGTACGTTTGTTCGTGTTTGCTGCTGGTCCGAGTTTTCCTGAAGTATATGTATATATATATAAATATAGTATAAAATATATCTAGAAGTGAAGATAAATGAAAAGAAGGACAAAAGGATTTTACGTTACGGCAAGTCAGCTGTCTTCCTCGTTGGGAGTAATCCTTCTGGCTGGCGTATTCTACTTTTGAACAAGTAGCAGGGGGAAGGGAGTAGAAGGGTATTGAAGGAAGGAGGGGAGCATATGGGTCGGTGGGAAAAGGGGGAATGATGGAAGGTGGGTTTTGAAGTCGGCGGTTGGGGGCTGAGTGAATTGCGGTTTGAGACTGAGGCCACTTTTAATTTGTGAATGGATTTGCTGTTTCCTTCTGGCGGAGAGAATAAAGAAGCCGTTCTTTAATGGGAGCGGTTAATAGGGGAAAGGGTTTGGGGCGGAGAGTAGGAGATGGACGAAGTTCTGACCTTTGGCGGTGCGATCGGTGAGCTGTAGGGTATAGAGTGTTTTGGGGAGTGAGAGAGTAACTGTTTGGAAGGATTTATTTTAGGAGAGAGGAAATGGGAGTTCTTATGGCTTCGGTGGGAGGAAATATGTCATTATGTGTTATTAATTAACTCGATTAATTCCCGGTGGGGATGTTTGCTGCTGTTAAAATGATATGTGAGCTCTCACGAGTTCTCACCTCGATGCCTGTGGGTGATGCAGGGAGGGCTTCCATGATTGATACTGAAAAAGAAGTATCAAAAGGTTGATTGTGTGATTGGGTGTGTTTTGGAATTGGGTGATTGAGAAAGGTGGGTGATTTTGTGGAACACTGGTGATTATTTATTCGAATTGCAAGACTCGCGGTGCACTCTCCTGTATATAATGCAGGACAGCGATGGCAGGCGAGGCGGTATATTACATTTCTGGTGGTGCGATTAGCCAGAAGCGTTGATCTTGCTATTAAGTTTGGTGGTCGGAGGAGAGGTCAGAATATGCACCTGGATTTATTGCATTTTGAGAAGTTTTTAGGGAGTGATAGAGCCTAAAGTGGAGGGTTTCTCGATTTAAATAAATCGCTTAGTTTGACGACACGCTTGAAAGAAACGGTAGGATATGTAATTAGGAGGAGGGATGTCGATGTATTATTTTTTAAAATAGGGCATAGATATTTTAGAATTTTTCGGAATTTATGGATTATATATTTCCCAGGTCATGGATTTTGTGTTTGTCCAGATGGGTTTTTTCTGCGAGTTGAAGAGGTGCGAAGCGAACATAGCCGTCGAAGCGCCCTATAAACAGAAGTACTACTATTACTACTAATAGGAAATAAGGAAAGAGATAGGGACACTTAGAAAACGAACACAAAATGTGGTAATAAAAACTGAAATCAACCAATTAATGTGAGAAAAAATTTCGTTGCCGGGACATGAGTCTGGGTCTCCCAATTGCCGGTCGGGGACTGTTGTCCTTCTTTCTTACCACGTTTTTTTTCGTCATTTTGTGTGTTTCTTTCATTATCCTTATTTACTATAGTTTGTGTTTTATTTTCGCCCTTTGACATTTAATTCTGTACGAATGAGTGTATATATATGTATGTGTGTGTATACATACACATATATATTTTATTATAATAAGTATGTACTATACATATCTAAAGATGCAAATCCACTCACTCACTCATTAACACAAAATTTCCGGGAACTCTTACTCGAGCTATCGGCCTGAAATTCTCAGGGAAGGTACCTAGTCATCCGATGAGTATGGAAAAATTCTAAAACCACAAGAAAAAGGCCCGGGCTCAATTCCAGATACAATCATTTTTTTACATGCAAATCAATGGGGAAAATGAGAATTTTACCGTGCACTGCTAGTTTCATTAACTCTATAAAATATGACAATTTCGAGATAGGAGCTTCGTACTTGGACTGAAATTTGAATAAAACACTGAAGTTTCATATTTTATCTATGTCTCTCTCTATCTCGGTCTAAACATTGAGTAAAATGCGTTGAAACGCAATTTTTAAAGGTTTTTATCGGGATTTTATACTTGGTTGCTAAGGAAGGCCCATTGTTAGTCCCGACGGTTTTAGCTGCTTAAGTCTGAGAATGTCAAACTTCTATGGCCTTCACTGTATAATAATGGTGGATATTAAACCACTGCGCAGACTGCTGCTTCTTTCTCGGTAAATCCATTATAAATAATGAGCGTATTAATTTAATTTATTATCTATCACAGAGTAATCTCTCTAAAGTATTCTTGCATTAGCTCTTTAAAATGAATTATTGCAGTTTTAGGTAATTGCGCTAAATATATAATAGTTTTTACGTCGTTTAATACAATTTATCGCCCATTAAAACATATACTCCCTACCGTTTTCCAGTCAGTTGTGCCGATTTAGCGATTTTTTACTACATTTAGCGTCTTTTTTTTACTGGCTTAGCAACATCTGATATATTTTTCCTTTCTGGAATTTTTAGTTTCGTCCGATCAAAGTTTTTCGTATTATGAAGTTCCCCGAATGATAATATTTTCTCCTCCTAAAACTTTCCAGCAAGGCATCTATTCAATCTCAAGGGAACGCTTTTGGTGGGCAGTAAGAGGAATATTAGTCGACGGGGAAAAATTGTCTTGAAATATTTACCGAAAATGGCATTTAGTCTACGAATACTATAAACATCCCTAGAAAAGCTTTATGAAATAAGAAGTATTTTAAAGAATATTTAGTGTAAATAATAGAATATAAAAACAGTGGAAATGACATTATATCAATAAGTTACGCTACATCTTCAAGCATGAATCACGAAGCCTAATTCTGAAAATTAGACTAAACGTTTTGATTTGTTAATTTATTTCAATTTAGTCATATTTTATACTTTTAGCATCACACTAATATTTAAATACTATACGCTACGTAATAATGTTTTGACTGATCAATTAATCAAAATAATTCTAATGAAAACTTACTCCGAAAGGTTATTATATATTTTATTCAGGGGTACTCAGAGGAAACGGGTTGTTGAATATTGTAATGGAAGTTTGAAGGTTTAGTAAAGAAGAAGGGGTAGGAAAAGAATAGGGAATTTGCATAGAATGATAGATTGTGGGAGATTATGATGTTTGAAGAGGGTTAAGTTATGCTATAGTGGGTAAATTCTCTAATCTGAGGGTAAACATAAACCTACCTTAACTGGTAGAATACTGGAGGAACAGTAGGATCCCCCAATTTAATGGGGTACCCTACTTTCTCTTTCTCTCTATTATCATCTATGTTTATGTATGTGCCAAATGAATTTCGCTCCGTCGCCACCAAGATTTTCCTCCAGGATATATATGTGTGTGTGTGTGAACCATATTGGCACTGTAACATTCTTTTCAGGTGTCGGCTCCAAGCCAAAGAAGTTAAGTGGGTTTT
This sequence comes from Rhinocypha anisoptera, assembly GCA_011762765.2. Taxonomy (NCBI): domain Eukaryota; kingdom Metazoa; phylum Arthropoda; class Insecta; order Odonata; family Chlorocyphidae; genus Rhinocypha; species Rhinocypha anisoptera. The sequence continues at coordinate 3,040 of WURS02022307.1, read as the reverse complement.
TGACTGAAGAACCAGAGGTGATCCAATGATGCAATAAAATGCACGATGTACATCCTCTGTATTTGCGAGTGCTGTATTTCCGACGCGCCGTATCCTCGTAGTTTCTCCGTGGACGCTGGGAAGACCATTCGGACCTGCTCCCTGTCCAAGTCCCCGTCACCCCCCGTTAAACCAACGACTCGACCCCCTTTCCACACATCCACGCAGTCAAAGTTGCGTGGGGCCAGAGGCCGAATGGAGAGGTGAGGGCCTGTGCCCGTCCATGCGTGTGTGCATGCGTACCTTTGTTATGTACGTGTCCATTGAGCACAAAGAGGCGTGTTCTCCTACCCCCGCCTATTCCCCCGTGACTCCCCCCTTTGCTCATCCCTCTTTCCTTTTATCTCGTCTTTCCGCCCTCCATCCTTCCCGTGCACCCTCCTCCATCATTCCCCTGCGACCATCCCTTCCCAGCTTCGCACGCCCCCCCCCCTCCCCCACACCCATTCTCCCTTTCCACCTGCCTTCGACCCCTTTAACACCCCCAAAACTCTTCCTCCCCTCCCGCGGCAATCCTCTTTCCCTCCGACCCGCACGAACGTCTCATATATTCATGGCCGTCACCTTAAGCAGAAGCTCCCCCCCCGGAAGGCTCTCCGATTCGCTCGACACGTATCCTACCTTCTCCCTCGCTCACTCCCAGATCCCTCCGTGCCCAAACCCTTTTCCTCGCCCCTCCTCCACTTCCCCCTTCCCTCTCGCCGCCCTCCACACCTCCGTCGTCGCGAAAGCGTATATACTTTTAAAAGGGGAGGGCGAGGGGTGAGGGATGACGTAGTTCTTTTGCACAAGACTATTCGGATTTCCCATTCGTACAGCAAGCCTGTGTGGCGGGGGTTGGGGGTGGAGGGACCTATCAGAGGTCACCAGTCACCCTGCTCGCGTGAGTCGGAATGGGTCGGGTGATTGTCTTCCCATCCTCAAATTTGCAAGTTAATCAATTATTTCAGATATAACCTTATGAAATCGATTCGTATTGGAATGAAAAACATTATTATTCCACATTTTATTTTCAAACACGACCCATTTTTTACGTTGTAAGTTATCTTCAGGAGAAGTTTTCCTGTAGAGTTTTCACCTGAAGACACTCTTTAGACTGACGATGAAGTCGCAATGTAGGTCTTAGTTGTTTAATAAAACGTTAAATCACAAATTTAAGGTGTTTCATAGCAATTTAATTGTCATCTATAGACAGGATATCAACTGTAGTTGATCTCCTATCTTCTCTCTCTGCTTCGGAATCGCCAAGCCGAAATGATCATGTCACTGTTCAGAGAATCGTCCAGAAGGGCCGATTCATTTGGATAAAATCGGGCCCTATCCCGTTCTTTTACGTTGGGCTATTTTTTACTCTTTCTCCAACCCCTTCTTCCACTTGAATTTCCCAATGGTTTCCTTTTTTGCCACATTTCGTCAACTCCTCCTCATCCATTTCATCTCTCTCCCTAATCTTTCGCTCTTTTTCTCCAGGGGCACCCTCAGGAGGAATCGCCTTTAAAGCCACTTACACCTCCCTCTCCCCTTACGCTTCTCTCTCACACTCATTTCCTATTTTTATCTCTCTCTCCTTTCTGTCACAAATGTACACGCGTACACACACACATTACAGATACGGAATGTTTCATCACACAACTTTCCTCAATCCCACGCATTTCCCACTGGTCTCACCACGCATTTCACAGTACCGTGTGACTTCCTCTTTCTCACTCGCGCTTTTCCTCGTTCGGTGGAGAAATGATCTTCGTAGAGGATCGCGGTTTTCATGAGCATTCACTTTCCCTCTCCCTTTTACAACGTCTTCACGATGAATGCCAACTGCTGAGCTTCGAAGTAAAGTTTAAGAAAGGAAGTAATATCATGGCATTTGCCTTTTGGCCGGGAACTATGATAATTTCCAAGAAATAAGATGGCTCGATGTGAAATTTTTCTTAGATTTACTTTTTCTTTCACTTATTAAAGTTTCTCCCAATTCCCAGGTCGAAATGAAAAATTTGAATGAAGAAGTTTGATCTGATACATTTAGAACACCCACTTGAAGGTCACTAAATAATTATGTTGAATGAAAGCTGCAGTCCTACGGAATTTTTTGCAAGATGATTTTGATTGTTTCTAATTTTTCATATTTTTCATTGTTTCATATTTTCTATTTCGTCAATTTTTTATTGCAGTCGTAATGATTATTGCAAAAATAAGATTTTATTATGTTGTTTTCTTTTTCACATCTGTAGCTAAATTTATAAAATTAATCTCCGGTCCTGGTGCACCATTGGTCGTAATTATTACTCTGTTGCAAGAGAAATCCTAATAGAAATGCTTTCATTTTAGAATAGGAACTATCCTACCGAGCTGATAGTAAATCGTTCAAATGAATTAGGCCAGTAATTCGGATAAGTTCATTGGTTTAAAACTTATTTTGTTTTCATGAAAAACCTTTGTATAGCTATAAATGTGCTGCATTTTTAATTCAGAGTTTACAGATGACCAGGTAGCTTATTACCCAAATAGCTGCAAAGTGTGTGAACTCACTCATTTACCAATTTGCGTACATGTGTAGGATATAGAAAACAGATTAAAGTTCATATTTTTTACATATTTCCAATTTTTACGGGACGCAAAATTGGGAATATTCTGATATGATTAATTTGGTTTTTATCATTTGCATCAAAACTCTTTTGAGGGAGGATTTTGCATGAGAGGATGTCTAACGAATGGAAAAGCAAAACACTAATTCGAAGACTACACTACCGAAAAACCATTCTCATCTATGCTGGTGCGTGACATATTTCGACGGCGTTCGTGGATACGTAATGGTCGCAAAGCGTTCCTTCTTTCTATCGTTTGTTTCCGCCTCCCTCCTCAGCAGTTTATATTTTCCATCGCTTATCTCCCCGCCCTCTCCTGGTTCGTGGGTTCTTTCAACGTCGCCGCTTCTCCCACTATTCCGTCGCCGGCTTCTTCCCCTTCGTCCTCCTCCCACTACCGCCACCTCGCCTTCCCCTCA
>WURS02022276.1:0-11914 GCA_011762765.2 Rhinocypha anisoptera | reverse complement strand
GGGGGGGGGGGGGGGGGGGGCGGGGGGGGGGGGGGGGGGAACAGCAGACTCGGCAAAATTGGCACGGCCAGCCATTTGCGATCACACCGGGATGTCCGGCATTAAAAGGAGGTGAAAGGCCGTTTATGGATAGAACGGGCCCATGCTGCGCCGTCGTCTGCATAGATTACGAGATCGTGGGCACTTTACGGGCCATTTCTTTTTTTTTACTTCACTGCATTGCATTATAGCGTAATCTTATTGTCTATTAACCCCTCTAACGGATAAGAAATTAAATTAAAGGAAAATTGACAATTACTACTGCTAGAGCCTCAGAACTCATTGTTTCTGAGCCTTGTGGTGCTAGTGCGACTTTACTTGCCATTGTCATGTTACTGATGTTTTACAGAGAGTCATTAGTGACATCGCTGGACAATAATAGCAATAGTCCACAGAAATACAAGAATAAATAACACCATTATATGCATATTAATTCGGGATTAAGAAGGATGAGTATAAAAATACTAGGTGTAAATACTAATAATTATTTAAGTACATAAAATTAATGGCGAAACCTAACACATTTTTCAACCGAGCACGATAGCTATTAGAATTAGCAATATCATTCGACAAGCAAAGTCATAAATAGGCTTCTTAAATAAACCTCCATGATCAGGATGGGCTTGGAAACATTGAGCTTTTAGTTAGCCGGTGTATCTGCTGTCCACTAGGCTAACACTGTCAACCATTAATAAATCCAAGAGTTATAATTATATCCTATAAAATATATCATAATGATAATTGATATATGCGTCGTTATGCGATTGAAAAATCATAGCTACATTCATTACGTCAATTATGCAAAATTGATGTCCTAGGTACTGAAGTTTGGAAATTGTCTCATAAATTAGTTTCAAATCTGGCATTTGCACAGATGAGATAAAGAATACGAAAATAAAAATAAATATAATTTTCATGGAATTGATATGTACAGCTATTGTTCCTGTGACGGTGAAAAGTTCTAAATTTTTCGTATGCCGTACGCATTGAATATATCTATATACCTAAAAGGACATCATGCCACAATATTTCCCTGAACAATTAAAAGGAGGAAAGAAGTAAATGACTGTAGCATAAATAACCAAAATGTATCAACAAATTAATAATTTTAATGCATAATAAAATAATATACTTATAATAAATATAATGTAATAACAATAATAAATAATTTTCAATTTTACAAAACAATATGAAAAGAGTAAGTTCTGAGGAAAAGAAACAGATATTTTGAGTAGTTACCTGATGTTCTGTTTTGTATAAAATAGAATAGGTGCCTTCGGTAATTTATCTCAAAGTTAGAGGAAAATTTTTTTATATTAATCTTTTTAACTGATACTCAAATTCAAAAAGTGGTTTATAAGTTTAGTATTTTCTTGTAGGAAATATGGCACTCTTCTTTATGGCCATTAATGAACTGATTTCGACAAATCAACATCAAAAACAATGTTCTCAAGTCAACATCGCAATACACACACGACAATTACTCTGTTACATTATCAAGCATACTAACAAAACAGCGCCCATTAACATCCGTGTTAATTACATGTGTTCAATTATCAACTAGTCTTTCAAAGTTTGGTTTTATGGTAAAGTTGAAAGGTGTACTCACTGTCAAAGCCTAAATTCCCGAAACAAGCCAAATAAATAACATTAATCAAATTAAGAATTTTATTTTAGAAGGATTATATAAAAATCATTTTTTATGGCCCAGAACTATAACCCGGAAAGTAAATTCATAATTTCGCAAAGGTTCAACCCAGCAGATTTAAAACAATAAAAAAAATACTCTTTCACGGTAATAATATATGACGCCGTTTCTTTTAATAAGCTCACCTTGAAAGCCGACCAGTCTCTATTCGCACCACGATTCCGCCGCGCTAAGCTCCTCGATTCAAACGGCCGTAAATTAAAACCGTTCAACCAAACTCATCAAAATCACATCCAACACACATTTTTACAGCGAGTCCCCCCCCCCCCTCCATATCCCCTCTCCGCTCGCGCCCGTAGCCCTGGGCCCGACCTAAATCAGTCTCACGTCCTCACCCGAAAATAAAAAAGAGGGGGCTGTGAGAGTAAAAATAAAAAAAGAACATCTAAAGATGTCGTCAACTGAGAAAAGGCTGGAGAAGGGGTGAGGTCGAGGGTTGGTGGCGGTGAGGGAGGCGACGTTTTAGAGGTGGGATGGTGGGGGCAAAAAGAAAGAGTCCAGGGGAGGGGTGATCGGGAGGGTGGGTTCCCACATCCCCACTCTCCTTCCCTTCTTCATTTTTTTGCGCCTCACAGGACGCGGCGCCAGGAGCGGGAAACAGAAGGGGGTGGGAGGGATGGAGGGGGTGGAGTAGAAAACGCCGACAACGCCATGGGCGATGCATCCACTGACGTGGGGTTGTAAAAAAATACACACACACATACAAGCGCGAAAGAGAGAGAGAGAGAGAGATAAGGAAGTGATTTGTGAGCGGGGTGTTGTCTGTCAGCGAGGGACCATATCGTGGTTAGACTAGCGTCTGGACGCAATGAGACCACTGGATGTGTTTGGCCACTGGCAGAGTGGGAAAGACTGGGGTATGAACAGCCAAGAGCAAAGTGGAAGGGTTGGAATTTTGCGGAGGTGGAGAGCGTTTTTGGCGCAAACGGTACGGGTATTACGCGATTAAAAAAAAGAAAAATACTTGCTCGGACGGCAAAGGAGGAGGGATGCACGGAGAGAAAAGGTCCGCGCCCGCTATCTTCAGCCGATCGAGAGGACAGCATTATGCTCGCGGGGCGCTTTACTCAGTTAAAAGGAGGATATGCATGACGGGAATTTGAACGGGGTATTTTTGCGAGGGGGTTTTTGAGCGTGCAAGGGAGTAAAAAAAAAATAATGCAGGAATTCGGCGAGGATGACGGATCTTTATCTCCTTGGCCAATTTTCAAAACAAAAATCCCATTTTTATTTATGGCGGAGGGAGAGAGGAGAGATAGGGATGGGACAAGAGAGGATGAGAAAAGGGGGAAGGGAGGAAAAAAAAGACGTACGACCCGAGAGAATACGAGACGAGGAAGACAAAAGGGCTCGGGGTTGAGGAGGGAACACTTAAAACCGTCTCTTGAAGCAACTTCCCTGATCGTGAAAGTGGCGCCGGCGTAAGAAATCGCTCGCAGGAGATAAATCAATGAGCTTTTGATAGCCGAAAGGCAAATAAAAATAGAGTTAGGGAGAAGCATTTCCTCCGCTCAAGAGGGTTGATACGAAGAATTCGATTCAATTTTTCTCGAAAAAGGTTTTCAAAAACATCACGGAGGATACAATGACGGCAGAGAAAATGAATATTCATCAGCCCAACACAAAACAAAACGGTACTAGGACAAATGAATAACAAACAATTTGGGAGGAAGACTTGAATTACGACTTCCCAAATTAATCGATAGATATTGGTAGAATTCACCAATTACGTACTATACATCAATGATACATTAAGGAACATCGCCTGATTATTACCAATATATCGTAGTTGGCAATCAAAAGTGGAAAATGATTATCTCCAGTCACAGTGGCACAAAATTCGAGAAAGTACATAATATGTATTGGCAACCTTTCCTGATATGTTTAACATTCGTTATTGAAAAATATTATAATTTTGTAAAAAAACAAGTTCCTATTAATAAGAAAAAAATATATATAGTATCCCGTAAATATCACCAGTCAAAACTGCCATATATTATTAATATATCAACTATTCATGCACGATACACCTTTAATATTGCATTAGTCATCCTATACAGTATAAAACTGTAGGTATGGAAAATGATAACTCATCATTAAGGATAGTGAGTTAGTCAGTTTTAAGATTAGGATTAATAAAGAGTACCTGTTTAAATAATGGAACATTCACTGTTTAGCTCACATATGAAAACAAACATCCCATAAACAACTGTTATATACGCTGATTTTCACAAAGAAACCTTTGAAAGAACGTGCCTCCTTCCTAAATGTGTTTTCCTCAGCTTAAGAAGGTGATTGTGCCACCTTAGTATTCCTTAGAGTCTCTTTCCTGATATTTTCATTTTAAACTTATACCCGTGGAATCATTACGAAATGTAATTAAATACATGCAGATTCTTAACTGCTGAAATGATGCATTAATTCGATAAAAAACTCATAAGTAATAGAAGGTTAAAGAAATATTCTAAGTCTATATTATTAAAAATGGTTCGTTTCTTCTACAAACACTATCATACAATTCAATCGCTCGTCTCGTCTTTCAACCGGTAACTATGAAAAGAAAAAGGATTCAACAAGAATAACATCACTTACTTCTAGCTCTTAACGTGTGCCCCTGCGGGAATATCAAAATAGTTAATAATGCAATGCCTCAACGAGAGAAATAGACCTTCTTGTATCACTGGAGTGAATATGCGGTGAATTAAGAATAACCAAGCCATCAACTTTGTATCTCAAACGTATTACGAAAGAGGGGACAATGGACGTGGTTTTCATGCAAGCCCGCGGGATTTTCATCGCCCTGACATTAATGGGACCGCCACCGGTGGTAGAGGGCAGAAGGAGTCTTTTGAGGAGAATGTGGAGAAAAAATTCATCGGTGGTGGTTGAAGTTGGAGGCCCTTGGAGGGGTAGATTTCCTTACCATTAATATTGGCAGAATGGATGGCGGAAAAGGGGCGTGGGGAGGAATTTCTGGAGAGGAGAGTAAGAGAGCTCCGGCAAAATGAGAAGGAGGTATGAGGGACGGGTACATCGTGGGAGGGAACTGAGACAGGTGTGAGGGAACAGCTGCCGACGCGGACTTAAAGGAAGGAACAGGAGAGATTGATTGAGGTTGAAGGTTACGTAGTGCTGGTCCTGAGGCTGGCAGGGGATGGGAACTACTGGGAGGGCGGTAGGAGGAAGGGAACGGGGAGAGGAGTTGGCGAGATGAGAGGAGAGGGAGGGCCAAAGGATTGGAATGCTTACGGGAGCCGACTAAAGGGGGAAAGGGAACCGGCGGAGAAGTGCGCGGCAGGCCGCAGGAGAAGCCTGGAGGAGGGCGCTGTGAGCAGGAAGGGAGAATAAAATATCCCAAGGCTTCTCCAACGTCAGAATATTGCAAGGGCGTATCTCAAATTCAGAAGACGAAAGGCTCCTTCGCCCATCCCCTGGGAGAACGGCACTGAGGTGAGGGCTTTTTTGGATGTTGGCGGAATACTGGCTACGTAGCGTGGTCGGCGACGTGAGAGTGGGATGGATAGCCGGGGGGTGTGGGTGAATCGAGCACGCTCGAAGCCGGGCTATTTAGCCGCTGAATGAGTAAAGGAAGAGTGCGGGAGAATAAATCCATGCGCAAAGGCAGGTGAGGCAGAGTATTCCGAAGAGGTAGCTGTGATTAAGGCGGCGTGGGAGGAACCCGTGTAAGAGATCTTTTTGATTATCTTGAATGCTGAATGGAAAAGCTGAGATAACACATTAAACAACTAAAGTTAAAGTTACCGCGTGCGGAAAAGTATTAATGTAAATTTCCATATAAATAACACAGCGAATAAAGCTTGTAATAAGGGAAAACAGGGAGTGGAAGACATATCTGAGGAGCGTAGAGAAAAAAATTTAAAACTTCAACTATAGATTTAATTATAGATTGTCGGTTTCTATGTCCAGGATGTTAACAATTATTTAAATGCAGAATATAATTCCCACTGATGACAAACTCGCTGCGGGAGAATAAAATATCCAAATGCAGGAGGTTAAACGATATATTTTTAACAGTTCTGTTCAGTTATTTTCACTAAGGAAGAAACTATTTTAGTGATACATGAGCAAAAATGAATATTAAATAATAATAATAAAACGTATAATATTAGACTTTTCTTCTTCTTCTTCTCTTTTTAAGGGGTCCCTAGGAAGGATGAACTAAAGCAATATCTTTTTTTCACCTAAACCCTCGACAAGAATGTTTAGAGTTAAGTACACAGTTAATTACATACATGAAAAACAATTCAAAATAAATGTATAAAGTGCATGTGTAAGACGGACAAATGAAACTTGTGGCGGAAAAAACAAGGAATTCGACTGGTTGATACCAATGACAAACAAACCCACTTCAAGAAAACACCCACATCGGAAAGGAGTTGGAAAAACCAGGGACGCTTGATTTCTGACGCCCATATTTTAATTTTGAAGGTGAATTCATTCGAATTCTGAATTTTTTCAGTCACTGATAACAGAGAATTCTTTCATCTCTCTAAGTTTCAATTTAAGACCCATTTTGATGCCAAAATTCTGTTTACTTTGCATTATACTCAACATATACAGTGTATCGGCTTTTATAAAATAACTTTAAATTACAGCCAATGATCGCACTGTAGAAAAGTTTACCATGTGTTCATATTTTCGGCAACGTGGATAACAAAATAAATGGAGAAAAATTATTTTAAAACTTGGGTAAAGCGTCTATACCATCGAAACAACGAGAAACATGGCGGGAGAGAAAGGTGGAGAATTTATCGTGGAGGTTATCGATTTTTAGCTCCGAAAGCCTGTAAAAAGGAAGGTCCAGTGAGGATGGGGGTGGACACCCAGAGCAAGGTAGGGGCAAGGGTGAAATGAGGGAACTGGGAAGCGTTGCCCTTGTAAGGGCTGATAGCAGGGGAAAGCAAAAGAGCTAAAGGACGAAAGTTAACGAAAAATTGCTTCAGAAGCAATATTGAAGTCAGCCCTTGGGCCAAGCAATTTTCGTGATGTGTAAAGGTAAGAGGTTCCGAACACAATTATGCTAATTTATAAATTTGGGCAAGGGTGATAAGCAATCCCATAAGAACGACAACATTTTTTTTACCATAATAAGCCGACGATGAAATATCTATTAACGTCCAAAATTTAAAAAAGCGAATACAAATGTGGGGGTTTCACAGAAAACACTTTCTGAAGCATGAGAAAAAAAAGGGATCACCAAGGACACGTCGCTTGTTAGCTTAATATTAAAAAGTGCAAAATGATCCTCATACAGAAACTCAAGAAAAAATTAATCTACATCTTTTACGGCGAAAAAGAACAATTACCTTTCAGAATTCGTATGAAGAATGCGAATACAAATATTAAAAAGGACAGGAGCATATACACCAAGAGAATTTTCATAATGTTCCACCCTTCATTCCACCCTACGATGGCAGTCTTTTTATTTTCTTTTATCTGAGGTATTAAATGGCTAGGCATCAGAAGCATTTCTGAGATATAATGAAGAGGAAGAAGACTCTCCCTTTCATCGATAGCTTTCCGGAATTCCACTTCCTCGCAAAATTATTGAAAGCAACAAGCAATGCGAAAAACCTTGGTCGGAAATTGTCAAGAGAGAATAGGGAGTGGAGGTTGAATGATTGGAAATGAGACGAAATGAGAGTTTGGGGAGGTGGGAGACGAGTCATCGAAATCCTAGCTGAGTCCTGAAGGAATCCCTCCCGTTAATTTAGGGGAAAGTGGGGAGTGGCGCACTCGAGCGGGCTTTGACTCTTGACACAGAAGCAGAACGGCGGCGGCGTTTGTGTTGGAGAGAACTAAGGCGAGAGGGGGAGTGAGGAGTCATAAGCGTGGCATGGACAAATGAGAGAAAAGTTGATGCTAAGAAAGCTATCTCCATGCTTCCTTTGCCTTAATTGGACCCTACAGTAAGATGAGATGAAGGACCTTATTGTCATGAGATCGAGGTACGACAATCGAAAACGTCAATCGAAGGCAATTGCGAGCGCCGTCACAACAGACAATACGTTTTCATGAAAACTAAAGCGCCATAGTCATCCTTCGAATTTCGCATCGTGGCGAGAATTTAATTACGCTTTATTAACTCTTGACTCATAATAATCCGTCCGTCTTTACTCAATACCCAAAACAGAGAGAATTGCAGTAACCTCCACACCCTTTCCTGTTATCTTGCGTGTGTGTGTGTGACTTTAACATATAGAATGAGTAGTAATAATATTTAGTTCATTTTATGATAGAAAACTCATAAAACAATGCACCTTCGGGAGAATAAATCATATTTTTAATTACAAGCAATGGATATAATCAGGTAAATATTAATAATGCATGAAATATTTCACTCGTCGCTTCATAATTATTAAATTAATTCGAAACTTAATCAGGAAACACGTGGATGCAATGGTTATTTTTGAAATTATATAAAATTGTAATATGAAGCAAGACTCATATCTATAGGCCCTCAATATACGCTGTCGGAGAAGATGAACAAGTATGGAGTTAGGGAAAAAAGTATTCACGACTAGAAAAGGGTTCCTGAGCTTATTAGCTTTTATTAGCCAGTCAAGACAAGTCGAGAAAAATCATTTTTTCTAAGTGAGCACATATTGCTTGAAATTATACTTCATTTATTGTCTTTTGGGTGAAAAAACTAATGAAGAAATGATGACTTCCAAAAACTGTATTTTATTACCTAAGACTTTTCAGAAAAGGGATTAATATATTATTAAGTATATTAATACCTCAATAGAAATAGTTATGAAACTTATGTAGCATATTTTCTAATGCGCAATATCGTATGTTATCCTGTAATATAACTGCCAATTTTTCCGATAGTTGTAATTTTGGTTTTTAAAATTGAAAATCCACATGAAAATATTTTAAACGGAGGAGAGTAAATATTATATTAAATTATTAATTTGACATTATTTTTAATGTACCACCGTATCTCAAAGAAATATATAAAGATTGTAAAATTGCACTATTCTCTGTAATACATTAAAAACCCGAAGTCAGCCTACTCAACTTCCTTCATTCATTTAATACGACTAAATACAGTAAATTCCTTGCGTTTTATAAATGTATATAACAAATTGAACATTATCGTACTATAGAGAAATATGAGGGCCCAGATTCCACAAATAAAGAAAAACACGACTAAATGTCTTCTGGAGATCATTTCTGAAACACTTTCCGCATTCACCGCTTTCCTCAACGCTGAAATTTATTTATCCAAGGTCAAGCAGGTCGAAAAAATGGGATATATTGGTTAGATACATTTTTCATATAGTAATAGTAACTATTAAAAAAAATTGATTGACCAGTTTTCCTGATAGATCTTCAATATAATGTTCATAAGGTAACTTCAAAGACAAATTACGAAATAATAAAATTTCAAACACGCAGTAACTGCCTAATCCTATGTGGACAAAGTTTGGAGTATTTTCATTAAAGTGAATTCAACTATCAGAAAGTGGCCCTGCCAGGTATATACGTACATACGATATTGTATTCTATCACATTGGTAACGACGCCAATTTTTACAGTTGTAACTATTTTAATTAAATGAAACTAAATACTCTGTGCATTTCGTAAGTTTTCGTAAAAAATTCGTAAATTGCGCAGGCCGAGGTTAGACATTGGCAGCGTGCCTACTTTGTCGAAAGGCCTCGGATTTATGTGAATACGTAGGTGTTTTGTATTTTTATACAAAGATTGAAATACGCGTCAGAACACAAAATTCATTTTCCTCCTAAATGGAGAGGTCATTATTAATATTTTTTTAATTCTAGCCGAAATATGTGAACACTAAGCTGAATGTACAAAACATGTGTATATGCTTCTTTTATTTTCATATACGGGTAATTGTAATGAAATCCGTCATCTCATTGAAATGATTAAAGCTCCACGAGAAACTTCTGTTGGGCATAATCGAACAGGGAACATTTTTCTATTTGTTTTCGCCTACATATTTATTTAAAGCCTCAATGTGATTAATAATAATCTGGGATTTAAGCTGAAAAAATACAGGGTACATCGTAGTTTAAAAGGTTAAGGCATAAAAATGATGTTACGCAACGAACTCGGGATTTTCTCTCATTCACTCTCCAGCGCCGCTCCTCCCCTACTTGTTCACTGAATGTCGTATTTATCCCCACCAACCTCACGAACTTTCACCGGAAAACTTTGGTTTCCATTATGAGATAAAATGGCTAAGGTTTCCAGAATGTGCTTAGGAAAAACAGATTACACGAAACTGCCAACGCCATCATCTTTTCACTCTGTTGGAGAAGAATAACTGTGCATGTTGCACTCGTGCCTACGCTTCATTTTCCCTCGGAATGACCAAACGAAAGCCTAAGAAAAAACAAGGAATCCCACAAACCAAGAGTTCACACGAAAGTGAGCACAAAGATAACTGTCAAAAAGTTCAATTCCTATACCACCTTTGGGAATATTCCACCTCCAACATCGAAATCTATGTCCAAAAAACCTTCGAGTAGCTCGAGCAAATCTATACAACACATTTTACCAATCCGCGAGAGAGAACACATGGGAGAACTGAGAGTTCGGGAAGACGGAAATCGGGAATGTCTCCGCTGGCCAGTGGCCGGTGAACTTTCCCAATCCTCTCAGGTGAGATCATGATGGCTGACTGTGATTGTATCTCCTTGGCTGATGCCATGGCACAAAGATTCCACAATTTGCAATCCAATTACACGTCGACTCGCCGACGAGTTGTCCACTTCACACGTCGAGTACATACAGACATCGATGGCATCTAAAAAAGAAACTAAGGAGGACCGAAAATATGGTTTAACGTGTATACAACTCGAAGGGTATTAAGGAGGGAGCACAAAGGAAAGAACTTTCCGAATTTTCAAGATTGGTGGGTTTTGACGGCCACCAAAAAAAATCATCGCTCATTAATTCATTTCTCTACATCGTCATACTTAATTTTAACTTCACCTACCGTTATACCTCTAAAAGGAAACGAAAATCTTTCAGATAACTGTGGATAACAAAGAGCAAAATCGTAATATATTGGTCTTTAAAGATAAAGCGGGAAAGCAAACGTTATTTAAAAAGATTAAATAAAAAAGAATATTCTGTATTCGAGCTGTCGATAGTAGACAAATCCCGAACCTTCAGGGTGAAGAATTTCCCTTATACTTACATCTTTGCCGGAAAATCTCTAGCATATACACTCCTTACCATTAAACTATATATATATATATATATATATATATAATGTGATCACGCACACAGGATTTTTCTTTGTCTATGAACAAACTTTAAATAATTTTGTCATTTTCCACCTTTTTTTTTGCATAAAATTATCTTGATGATTTTAAAGTTAAATGATAAATTAGCGTTAGCATAAATATGGATGCCATGAACCTAAACAATAGTTTTAAAAAATCCCGAAAAAAATGAAATCATAAACCAGCTTATTACGTCTCAGGTAAATTTACCTTGATATGAGGGCGCTGTAAACCTGATACGTAAGTTACGTTTCTACAATTAATAACTGTTAATGATTATTGCGAAATGGTGAAATCTGGTTTAATATAATACGATAAATTCATTTATCATAAAAATTACGAACACAAAAAGAAGGTTCGGGAAAGTAAACGTCGATTGAGGTTTGGCGTCTTCTCCAAGAAAAAAACAGGCAAAGAAAATATATCGCTACCACGATTCTAATAAACAGACGGAAGCTTCATTAATGAAGATCACCTATGAAGGAAAGGAAAGAAAAATGTACCATATCACGTCATCATCATAACCGGACAATTTCAGAACCGAAATAATGCAGAGCTTCATTCATATTTCCTCTTCTCTTTAATTCTCCGGTTAGGGTGTGCTTAGACCAAACTTTTTCTCAATGAATTTGTCAGTGTCCATCAAGTATGTGGATGTGTGTGTGTGTGTGTATATATATATATATATATATACATTGTGGACTTAGAAAAGACATTTGATAACGTGGAGTGGAATAAGTTGTTCAAGGTGTTGGATAAAATAGGCATTGATTACAACGACAGAAGAGTAATATTCCAACTCTACTAGAATCAAGTTACCAGAATGAAAATGAAAAATGGAGGAATAATAGAAGCTAAAATAAATAAAGGAGTTAGGCAAGGG
>WURS02022266.1:0-11914 GCA_011762765.2 Rhinocypha anisoptera | reverse complement strand
CAATAAGCACGAGTTGACTGCGCCCGGCTCGTGAAATGCAATTGTTGATTAGTTGACTTTGTTTAAAAGAGTTTAATTTGTTTTCTCAAAGCGTATTATTTGTATGAAACAACAAAATTATTTCATACTTTTAATCTCGATTTTGTATATACACGAGCTAAAGGTAGAACTTTTTTAAAAGTTCTTCAATGTAATAAGTATTAAGAAATTACGCTATATCACAAGAACACAATAAAATGTTATTTACTTAAATTTTTTAAATTGGCCAGTCAACAATAAAACCTAATGTTTCAAAACATTGTTTCCAAGAAAAAACGATAATAAAAGTGCATAATACATTGTTATACATGTTGCTTTATTTTTATTTATCATATGAATTTGATGTTTGAATCAGCAAGTAATCATATTTTAAACAACTAAATGATAAGGAAATGCTTATTTTATATATTTCTATTTTAAAATGCAAGTGAAATATGATAAACACAAAGACAACCAGTTAAAAAACTAATTGAGAAAAAATATAATTTGTAAAAATCAATAAACACTTGTAACAAATGAGTTTTTGTTTTAGTAGTTTTTAATTTACTAATTCTTTATTTTGAAAAAAAGTTGTTATTAAATTAGAGCTAAATTATTTAAATTTAACTTTAGCCTAATTTTAATTTTGTATATAAATACAATAATATATATATTATGTATTCACTTAAAAGTGTAACACACCATCTATATGTTTTCAATAGAACTAATCTTAAATGTCGTCTCTCTTTGGTGCCAATCTCTGATAATTAGTTCAAAGTTTTGGGAACTCTGTTCAATTTGACTAGATGTTGTTGGGTTAAGTATAGTTCTCTAATTAGTAATCGGGTCGAGCGGTATGCAGCATGACAATCATCAACAGGCTAGGTCACTATTAATGAGAATAAGAGAGAGAGAGAGAGAGTGAGAGAAATTAAAGAGAAAGAGAGAGAGAGGGAGAGAATACAGGGAAATAGACGAGTGAGGCGTTGGCAGCGGTATGTTTTTCTCTTTTCTATTTATCTCTCTCTCTCTCTCTCTCTCTCTCTCTCTTTCTCTTACTCACTCACTCACACACTCACTCTCAAAACACAATGCGTAGTAGTGAGCCGAGTGTGTGTTTATGCACAGTATTGTCACTGGCGATGAGTTGGTAAACCGAGCTGAGCAAGTCACGACGACAACAACGCCAACAACAAGCAAACACGTATATATTTACTTGAGTCATATTTGCCTATGACATTTCTGGTTTGGTGGCGTTGTTAATTTCTCTCTCTCTTTCTTTCTCTTTTTTCTTGATAAGTGTGCTTGCTATGTGCCAACCAACCTGTGATGTCCTGTGTGTGTTAGATATTAGTCACTGATCATGTTCGCAAACAATCTCTAATCGGTCGACTTGGTTTTATTGTTGATTCATTTGTGATTGTTTGATTTATTGATTGATTGCTGCCAAGCGGTGTTTCATTACCTCGATGTATGTTTTTTCTCTCTTCTTGCTCTGCTTTTACCTAAAACACCCAATCATATTTTGATTTAGGGGGAGTAACTTTTTGCCCATTTTCCATTACCACTGCTTTCATCTCATCATTGTCGCTTGAATCTCCTGCACAAACTCACACATCTTTAGTTTGTTTTTCAACATGGATTGCTCACTGTATCGTTCGGATCCAGTGTCACTTTTTAACATTTTCCTACAAAAAGATGTTGCGTTTGAAATGGTCGCTGAGTTGGGCGAGTTGGGTAGGCAATGTTTTCTTTCTGGTATACACAAATTGCTATTTTAACTCTTGTTTTCTCCAACCAAATAGGTGCCGTAAGTTTTTGTGATTTGAACGAAGGCCAAAACTCGTTTCAACGGCCATACACCAACGAGTTGATGCGTTGCGATACAATTGAAACACAGTTGCGCTTCTTTCAAAATGAACTCACCAAACATGAGATTCCAATTATTCACGTAGCCCGCGATGAGATTCCATCGCCTAAATACCGGCAACTGTATCAACTTGAAATGCTAGTAGAGAACATTCACAAAGAGTTGGGTAATCTGGGACGAAATCTCACCGACATTCGCAACTCGTACGTTCAACTCACCGAACAGTACGCATTGTTGAGAAAGTTGAACCAATTCATTCCGAAGAATGATTTGTTGGCTTTTGAGTTTGAAGATGACGAAACCGGCGTTTCAAATCGCGAAACTGGTCGAGACATGCAACTTAATTCGCTCACCGGACTGATTCGTGCAGACCGATTGCTTTCGTTTGAACGCATGCTTTTGCGCATGTTTGGTCATAACATCTTTGTCAAGGTGATTCACCTAGAGGAACCGATGGAGGGTGTGAACGAAAAGGACGAGTTTGTGTACAAGAATGTGTTTGTCATCTTCTTCAAGGGGGAGAATTTTCGGGGAAAACTGAAGAAGGTGTGCGATGCATTTGCCGCTCACGTGTTTGACGTATCCGACGATCCGGACGTTCGTTTGCGTCAGATTGCTGCGCTCAAAAAGCAAACTGATGATCTCAAAATGGTGATTTCCAAATCCAAGGATTACATCTCCAAGGTTTTGCGAAACTGTGCCAAGGAGATTACCAAGTGGCAAACACAGATTATCAAGTTTCGAGCTATTTTTACCACGATGAACAAATTTAACTATGATCTTGTGCATAAGTGCCTTATGGCTCAACTCTGGTGTCCGAACACCTATCGTGGCACTCTGAATGAAATTATGGATAGCATTGACAAAAACAATGAGTATCAGTCACCAACGGTAATTGAGGATATTACACACAAGTCTCACTTACCTCGTCCTACCTACTATCGGCTAAACAAGTTTACGAAAGCCTTCCAGAACATTGTGGATTCGTATGGCGTGGCAAACTATCAAGAGATGAATCCTACTCCGTTTACGATCATCTCGTTTCCGTTTCTTTTTGCGGTGATGTTTGGCGATGCTGGACACGGAATGTTGATGGCACTTTTTGGCGCTTGGATGGTGCTTCGAGAGAGACAGTTGGAAGCTAGCAAGATTAAAGATGAGATTGCTTCTATGTTTTTCGGTGGTCGCTATGTGATTCTTCTAATGGGCACATTTTCGATTTACACTGGCCTCATGTACAATGATGTATTTTCCAAGTCACTCAACGTGTTTGGATCATCTTTCTCGGCTCCCACGCCAACTGGAATCTATCCAGTGTACAATTCAACAATTGAGATTAATCCATTGAAGAACTATACTGGTCATCCGTACCCCTTTGGAATGGATCCCGTGTGGCAGTTATCGGAAAACAAAATTCTTTTTCTCAACTCGTACAAAATGAAGCTGTCGGTTATTCTCGGTGTGTCACAAATGATGTTTGGCGTCATTTTGGGACTGTTCAATCATCTGTACTTTAGACGAACCGAGAACATTTTTTGCGAGTTTATTCCACAAATGATTTTTCTAATTAGCATCTTTGGCTACATGAACGTGCTCATCTTTGCCAAGTGGTTTTCATACAACAAATCCAACTCTGGCGATGCACCGTCGATCTTGATTGATCTAATCAACATGGTTTTGTTCAAGTACCCAACTACCGGGCCGACTTATCTCAAAACATGGTACGCCGGACAGAAACCGTTCCAAATGTTTCTGGTAGCAACTGCATTAATTTGCGTTCCATGGATTCTCCTTCCCAAGGTGTTTTACCTGCGATACAAGCACCGTCGTGGTTATGTTTCGTTTGAAAATGCCGAGGGTGGCAACGAGATTCAAAGTGACAGTGTGTCTAATGGTGGTCCAGAGACTAACCATAATCAACAAGAAGCTCACCACTCGGAGGAGTTTGACTTTGGCGATACCTTCATTCACCAAGCTATTCACACCATTGAGTACTGCTTGGGCTCGGTGTCACACACCGCCTCCTACCTCCGACTTTGGGCTCTATCACTGGCTCACGCCGAACTGAGCGAAGTACTGTGGAACATGGTCCTTCGGCCTGGATTGACCTTTTCATTCGGTAACCACTATTTGAATGGTGTAGCAGCATCTTTGTGCTTCCTCATTTGGGCTTTTCTCTCGGTCAGCGTTTTGGTCGTGATGGAAGGTCTCTCCGCATTCCTCCACGCGCTTCGTCTGCACTGGGTCGAGTTTCAAAGCAAATTCTACTCGGGCGCTGGTTTTCACCTTGAGACTCTTGATTTCAATTGTCTATTGCAGGAAGCCGAACTGTGAAGCTACATATTACTTATACCACTTGAAAAATAATAACCCAGTGAATTAGTATAATTATTATTATTTATTTATTTATTGCTCAAAACTTGTGTCAATAATTTTATTTTATTGTTTTTATATATATTGATATATATTTAACAATTTATTTAAAATTAAATTTGATTAAACATTAAAGCAAATGTAGTCAAAGTGTATATAAATATAAATAACACTCAACAAATGAGAACGGTAATCAATGAATAGATAAATGTCACAAATGTTGTTTATTGGTCAGTAGTCAAGATGCAAAAAGTAGTATAACAGAGGAGATAAAGATACAAAAAGTTCAAATTGATTGCTCATCTAATGATGTAGCCCTCGTTGTGGATACGATGAGAGTACCCACACTCGGCCGCTTCCTTGCGTACGTCTCGAAAGTAGATCAAAGCAGTTGTGATCAGAATTAGTTATTGATTGTTTAAATTTTAAATTAAAATAGGGCTCTTAGCTTAATCCAACCCCCAAAAAACTGCACTTTTCTCCGAAAGTAACTTCTTAATTGGCCCTAAAGTGTTGTTTTTCTTGCAATTCGATTTTCGATTGGGTTAAGCTGAGATCCCTAATTAAAACATATGTAAATAATTGTATTTTATTGTCATATATATTAATATATATTGAACAATTTATTTAAAATTATATTTGATTAAACCTAAACGCAAATGTGATCAAAGTGAATATAAATATATGTATAACACACAACGAATGAGAACGATAATCAATGAATGAACAAATGTCAAAACTGTTGTCTATTGGTCGAGGCACAGTGGTCGAGATGCAAAGAGTAGTATAACATAGGAGATAAAAATAGAGATACAAAGAGTTCAAATTGATAGCTCATCTAATGATGTAGTCTTCTTTGTGGATACGATGCAAGTACCCATACTCGGCCGCTTTGTTGCATACGTCTCGAAAGTAGATCAAAGCAGTAGTGATCAGGATTAGTTATTGATTGTAAATAATTGTATTTTATTGTCATATATATTTGATATATATTGAACAATTTATTTAAAATTATATTTGATTAAACCTAAAAGCAAATGTGGTCAAAGTGTATATAATAAAAATAAATAAAACACACAACGAATGAGAACGGTAATCAATGGATGAATAAATGTCAAAACTGTTGTCTATTGGTCGAGGCACAGTGGTCGAGATGCAAAGAGTAGTATAGCAGAGGAGATAAAGTGAGTTCAAATTGATAGCTCATCTAATGATGTAGCCCTCGTTGTGGACACGATGCAAGTACCCACACTCGGCAGCTTCATTGCGTACATCTCGAAAGTAGATCAAAGCAGTGGTGATCAGGAGGAGTCCTGCCAAAAGGTCGAGCACCATCACCGCGATCATCGGTACATCTTGGGTGCTCACCGCAGTCAGAGGTTGCTTGCTGCTTTCCGACAGCAGCCCAGGAGATCCAATCACCTGGCAACAGGCCACATTGGCCGGGGCCAAGCAAGGCCGTTCAAATGCCACAAACGAAGCGTAGAGCGTGGTGAGGCCAACCACGAATATGGTGAACACGGACTGCAATTAAATATTATTAGACATTTGTAACTTACAGTGTGGCACGCCATCTATTGGCTTTTATTAGAACTAACTCTCAATGTTGGCACACTTGCTCTGATCAATGGTCAGTAACACACAAAAAGTAGTTTATTTTAACCGAAACTGGCTAATGATTTATAAACAGGCTTACATATTAGCCAAAACGTTGCTCATTTTAGATTTTTGATAAAATATAGTTTATTTTGACAAAAATTTAATCATTTTTAACCCAAACAAGAAAACAGTTTGGTGTGTAAAGCATCAAGCACTACACAAAAACATTATTCAAACAACTATATAAACGGATATAAACTTTTGACTAAAGGCGTGTGCAAAGAAAATTTATAAAGAATCACAGCAGCACGTCTTCTGTGAAAGATCCATATGACACTAACAAAAAACGCACTAACAATTCCACAGAAAATTGCCTCAAAATACTCACAAGTCAAACTATTTTTCCATTATAAATCAATTTTAAAAATTTTAAAAATTTATTAGTCATATCTCGTTTATTGCGACTTTGATGTTTTGTTGAATGTGAATTTCCAATTACTTTAATTGTTTTTATTATTATATAAATTATAAAATAAAGCAACTAAAGTGATTTGAAATTTACAATTAACAAAACATTGAAATCTCAGAAATCAAGCAATAATAATTGTTAAATTTTTTAACCCTTTGAAGAAATAATTCTTTTAGTTTAAAACTCATAGTAATTTTAAAAACTAAATTTTACAAAAAAACTGATATACAGACTAATCACACTTGCAATAATGCTAAAACTAGGAAACTTACAATAAAGTGGAATCCAAATATCATATCGTCACTTTGCTTTGGAACCAGATCGACAAAGGCAAACAGCGCAATCAGGAATGAAATGGTCAGTGCAAGGAGATGTAAAGCGTGCAGTTGACGAAAGTGTCCATGCACGTAACGTTGGATTTGGGTCTGGTCGTTGACACTGTTCAGTTGACGAGCTTCCATTTCGGAAACGGTTGCTTGGGTGCAACTCTTGGCCGCAATCACCGCCATCGAGGTTATGACCAGAAACTGTGCAAATTCAAACACAACATCAAATTGTCAATTTTCATAATATTTTTATTACAAAAATTTAAAATAAATTCCTATTAATATTATTAAATATTCCAATAGATTTGAGTAAACTAAACATTGGGCCGTATTGATCTACCCCTTTAACCTTTTCGCTCCCAAAGGCGCTATCCGGACGTATGTGTTTTGCTCATTTAAGCAGCAATATAAGGCTTATCTTTTACTAATAATCTTTGAGATTTTTGGGGTTAATAGTTTACATTTTGACAAATAAAAATAAACTGTTTTAAAAAAGTAAACAGCACTTAAAAATTAATTTAGTAAAAATAAACAATATTTAAAAATCTATTTATGTTTTGAGTTTGAAACAAAAAATTTTAATGCTGCAAAAAATGCAAAATTTGTTTTTTTAATTATTTTTTATTCCACTCCAAAACCACGTTTTGGACTAATCATAATAACTAGATTTTGATTACATTTAACAAATTTTAGTTTTATTATTTTTGACATTTTTAAATTTTACAAATTGAAAAAATCAAAAATTATAAAAATTATTTGTAAAATATGAAACCAAAAATTTTGCTATATAAAATGCCTCTAAATTCTGCCTTTTTAAAGTTTTATTTTTGTAAATAAAAATAACTAAATTTTTATAATATAATAAAATTAATTGTATATTGAGATATATTATCAAAAATTAATTTTAGAAAAAATCGAAATCTATATTATATTACTCACCAAAGCCATAAATCCTAGGGTACGAAAGAGAGCAGTTCGCTTGAGAAAAGAACTTGACTCCGACATGGTTAGAGACAGACTTGCTGACTCGTCTTTAGGTTGTCAAAATACAAAACAAAAACTATATATGTCAATATTGGAAAATGTTTACTTGACACACACTAGGCATCACACAAGCAAAATAGAAGAAGCGTAGCGAGCAATTAGATAGATCATACTTTGATGCAATCAACTCACAACTTGTTGCATTCATTGTTGGTAGAGTCAAAATCAAAAAAAATGTTGAAAGCATTTTATTAATTTAAAATTATTTCTTAATACTTTGCAAATATAATTTTATGATTAGAGGAATTTTTAGCTAGATCTTAGAGCTAAATCAATTTTAAAAAAAATTAGGCCACAAGCAGAATTATTAGGTTTCGTCGCTAAGTCGTGCGTTTTTCGTTTCACGTAGTATGTGGACGATCGGCATTTTTGTTAATTTCTTAATCTAAAGTTTTGTATATTATTAGCGCAATTTGGATTTGTTTACATTATCTCAGCCAATAATCTAACCCGCGCCAATAATTTTACAAAACTTTAAAGTAAGAAATTAACCAAAATACCAATCGTTCACATACTACGTGAAATGAAAAGTCAATTAAAAACAAGCTATAATTTATAATTGTAATGCATAGATGGCAAGAGTGGGTAATTCAACACTATGCGCACAGCACATGAACAAAGACATGTTAAAGTGTTTGTTTCAACCAATATCGCATTAAGAAAATTTTGATCGTTTAGCTTTGAAACAAAATTTGCAAAATTTTATTAATAGTTTTACGTGAGCTGTTTATGTGTTGTGATCTGTGCGCATAGTGTTGAGTTAAACAGTGTAAATAACACGAATATTTAATAATTTTATAAAATTTCAAAATTGTGCAATTGTTACAAACGCGATCTATTCATTATAATTGGCGGCTAATCAAATAGCGACAAGACCTAATAATAAAAATAGCAAGCCAAAAGCTAGTGCCAGTGCAACAAACATTACCGCATTCAGCTAGATAAGGCATCTAGTTACTCGGAATCGAGGTGATATGAGACTCGGATAGCCGTCACGATATGACAGAAGTTAGAGAATGAGTGAGTGTTTGACACTAAAATCAAAAATTTTTGCAGTAACTCGGAGATTCATCAAACGATGGAAAATGAAAAACAGTGAACCAAACAACAAATCGATGATATTTCAAACGATGTGTGCTAGTAGAGAGAAAGAGAAAGATTATGTTTGTCACAATAATTCCAATAGAGAAGTTAAGTCGAATGTGAAAGAAAACGAGTAAGAATGGATACTAGCTCAGCTAAGCAGCTGGTTGATATGTGCCGCACAAGAGAGTAAGTGAGAGTGAGAGACAAAGTGCCGCGAGAATGCTGACTCGGTCGTCTGATTGGAGCAATCAGTGAATGCGATGTGTCGAACTTGTGCAGTATGTAAAACTGGTGAAACCGACTCTCTTTCTTTTTTCTTTCTTTCTCTCTTCTCTCTCTTTCTCAATCTAGACTCGACTCGTCACCGATCGGCACTGGCACAAGTGACTCGTCTCGCGAGCGCGCGCTAGCACAAATCGACGCTAAACCCATCACTCCCACACCCCAATACAGTGTCTTCACGCGTATTCACCGCTAGATGATCAATTCTTGTTCTCTCTCTCTCTCTTACTCATTCATTTTCACTCTCACTTCCAATCCAAACTCTGACTCTCTTACTCTCCCCCTGAAGAACCTCCGGCGTTGGGCGATGGATATTTTCGGCTGACTTACAGTCAATTCTCCTCGACACTGTACCTCGCACATCGATGCTCTCTCTCACATTCACTTTCTTTCTCTTTCTCTTACTCTCTCTCCCACTTCTCCACTCACTCTCTCTCTCCCCTCAAAGAAAACATGCCGGCATATCAAGGATGACTCTCAATTCCGATGCTCTCCTCTCGGGCTCAATCAATGTTTTGGCAAATAGGGAGTAAGTGAGATGGGGGAGATAGAGTCTGAATATATATGTTATATATACATATATGAAATAATAAAATCGCGGTACCCCGAGAAACGGAAAAAATTCCACTTTCCCCTCTCCCCCTCCTAAAAAACGACAAGTACATTGTCGCCCGCGCAATCATCATATAATTGATCGGTAATGGAGGGAACAAGTCAAAGAGCGAAACTTTGAATGGCACTGAAGAGAACATCGGGAGTTCGAGTTCGAGTTGACTGTTGTTGCCATGTTGCATGTGGCACATTTTTTCAATTCTTTGTCGCTTGCACCTCTCTCTAAGAAAGATGGAGAGAGAGTGAGATTCTCTTAGTTTCCCATACTTTTCAAATCGTTTACACACTTACTTTCTCTCTCTCTCCTTTCCCCTCTTTTTCCAATTCATTCGTGTTGATTCGTTTTCAAAAAAGTCGTTGTCTGGTTATCATTCACCAAGCGGCAAATTCTAAATTTGCCATCTACTCTCATTTCTCTTGCTCTCTCTCTCTCTCTCTCTCTCTCTCTCTCTCTCTTCTTGGTGTAGACTGTGTGGTACGGGTGTCAAACGAGGCACATGCCAGACAGTCTGTGCCGGTGCCACGCCACTTGCGAGCATTGTCTTTGCACTTCTTTCCCCCTTTTTTCCCTCTTCTCACTCTCTCTCTCTCTCTCTCTTTCTCTCCCCTCTCCTCTGTGGACAATAAATTAGCAGCTATTCATCTTCTTCATTTTTCCGTCTCTCTCTCTCTCTCTCTCTCTTTCAAACTCATTTTTAAAATTAACGCGCATTTCAATTGTAGTGCTTTGTCTGCAATTATCACGTCTTTCAAAAGACCTCTCATCTCTCTTTGAGTGAGAGGTTGAAGTTGTTTTAAGAAACTTATTAATAATAATAATAATGATAATCATCATCATCATCATTTTTGATATATATGAAACACTTTGACGGGAATTAAAAAATTTGATGATTTTTCTAAGATTTATTGTTGCTGCTTAATCTGGAATCTGAATATATACTTTTTTAATACCTATTGTCTTAAAAATATTTTTAATAAAAGCACTGTTAATAACTAGATAACTAATATAACTAAACTAATTAGTACAAAAATATATATTGTTTTTTATTTTCAATACTCATTTGATGACGAATCAAATTGGAATTACTATTCAAAAAAAAGAATGGTTAGTGATTATTGAAAGAGAGACTAGACAAGAAATGTGTGTGTTTGTGCAATCAAGTGAAAGAGTGTGATTGGGTTACGCTTCATTAGAAAGTGCCTCCAAGCTACTTTTCTCACTCACTCTCTCTCTTCTATGTTCAACAACACTAGTTGCATCAAGTGATTGCTTTCTGTTTTGTTTATTATTTTACTCGTTTTTTTGTTTTTCTTTACTGCGCTTCTCTCTTTCTCTCTATCCAAGTTTACTCACTGCCTTGTATTTTTGGTTTTCCGGAGCAATGGTAGCATTGCGAGAGAGTGAATAAGTGAGTGAAAGAGAGTAGAAAGTCAAATTCAAATTCTTAACAGTGTTAATCAATTAGAAATCAATATTGCAGCATTGAAAAAAGTGATTGGTAAGAGTAGATGAAAGAGTGAAATAATAATTTGAATTTGTAATTAATTGTAATCTAAAAATAGAAAAAGGACTAAAAGAAAAAAGTAAGGGAAAGTGAGGGAGAGTGAAAGTGTGAGGGAAAGAGAGTGGGGGAGAGTGAGGGAGAGTGAGAGAGAGAGGAGTGATCTAAAAATTCCTTTCAAGTGAGAGTCAATTAGAAATCAATGAGTTACTCGACTCTACAGTGAAGCCTATTTAAAGGGTGTTACTGGCATGCCACTGTACCTGCAACACTCGCCAATTTAATTTCAATCTATACTGAAAAAACGTTGAAATTTTCAGTCCTCACTGAAAAATCAGGCTAATTTTCAGTGTTTACTTAAAATTGAACGCATTTTTTGTGAACATTAAAAATATTTTTTTTCGAATGAATGATTGACACTTGTTCATCCCGCTTTTTCACATTTTCTTTTTTTACTTATATTTCTGTTTATGTTTCTTTTTTCAAGTTTTTATTTTATTTTTTATGTATTCATTCTTATTGTTTTAGCTCCTTTCACTATTTTACTTGCCTCAATCTATTTTTCTTTACAATTTGCTGATTTTTACGAATATGTAAAATATTTTTTTTTCGTTTTTAATTTTTTTGAGCTAACAAATTAATCAGAACAATTTTATTTTATATTGAAAAAAATAATTTGATATTTGTCAAAATATTTTTTATGTTATTAGAAATTTTCAAATATTATAACTTA
>WURS02022246.1:0-11915 GCA_011762765.2 Rhinocypha anisoptera | reverse complement strand
CATCCCTTTTGCTTTCATCACCTCACCCCTGTTCCCGTTCACATCCCCCCACCCTCCCCCCACCTGCCTTCCAACACATCTCTCCATTCAAACTCGACCTCGGAAAGACAGGGAGAGGGAGGGGGTGGAGGGGGGATAGGGGGGGTAAGAGAGGAAGACTCTCGCCCTCTTAAAACCCGACCATTTGGTTTGAGGGTCTCAATTCTGTTGACCTATGAGCTTAAATATACTGCGCGTGGAAAGGATTGGAATTTAAATCAAATATTATGGCTTGTCGTGGGAGGAAAGCCAATGCCGAGAACAGTATTTGCGAAACAGATCACACGCCCGGCTTAACATGATCTGTCTTCAAACTTCGATCGCTCGGCAGTAAATTAACTTCACATTTCACGGAATAATCGATAGATTCATATGGTTCTTATGGTTTTCGTACCTTTAGAATTACATACTTCATTGACAATCCATGATTACTACCTAATGTAATTGCTGTGAATTCTCGTGATTATGGGGGGAGGAATTTGAATATTAAATGATAATTCTGATACCCTTACGCTTCAACGTGAAATAAATCTAAGGATAACCCTGAGTGATGAGTAAAGGATCAGAATATAAGTTTTTACTTTAGAGGACAAACATTTTGTTTTGATATACACAGACCAAATGCTTCAAATGTCTATACCCATTCCATGGAATCGTCGTGAAAGGTAGAGGGAGGTATTAAATCACAGGAGGTATTAAATCACAGCAGTTTCGGCGAATTAAAAAAATTCAGTCGGTAAAGTTTTGAGCGGAAGGAAAATTAAAGACCAAACGAAGCCCTTCATTCTGAGAGAGTCGTGGGGATGATCAAAATTCAACGTGGGGGACTTGGAAAACTGACTATCGCCCTCAGAATTGGTCGGGCAATTAGAAGGCCTTAGCTCAACTGTTGAAGTTGAAAAGCAGGGTAAGGAGAAAATGGGCGGTTTTCCTTGGTAGATATTTCCCTTTCGGCGTATATTCCTCAAGATTTAATGGAGAAGTGCTTCCATCCCATCTCTGCATATTAGATTGCTTGATTACCATTGAACTTTTCTGAGTTAAGAACTTAATTAACCTACATTATTACCACTGCTTGACTTATTGTGCATGAAACAGAATCCTTTATAAAGGTAACTATCCAATAAAGGTAAACTTTTGCTGAAAAACAAATTATATATATTATGTCAGAGCTACTTATGTAGATTCTACAAATACAAATTTCTCTCAGATAGTAAAAGAGTAATTTAGCATGAAAGTAGGGTGAACTAGGGAATATTAAATGCCACGTATACAAAATATTAAACGATGAAGAAATATATCCCTGATTAAAAACTCAGGTAAACATTCTAGGTTATTATTTCCACTATATACAATTATATGTAACTTTATTTGCCTTGCTAGTCGTTAACTTAATAATAATTTTTTTAAATGCGTATAATGTGTATAACAGTATGTACTATTTTTTTGTTTGTTATATCTTTATTGATACCTTCATATCCACTGTTTAGTATACCTTTGTGTATAATAGCATTATAAATGCGAAAAGAATTAAAAATTATGCTTTGCTTTAACTATTATACCATATTATTATCGATATTTACTCGCACAAATCACTAAATCTCGAAAAAAACTGTTAATTTAAAAAGAAAAGTCCGCTAGGAAACTCATCGAGATAAATAACCAACATCGTTTTCCTCAATGTAAGCGCAATGAAAGGAGGCTGGTCGGGCGAAGCCACGGAGAGGAATAAAGGCGCTTTTCACTTCTTTAGATGGCTACTTGATAATTTGGCATCATGGATTCACGGAGACTTTAACGTATCATTATATCGTGAGTTGAGCAGCGCAGCGACTGAAGGGAAAGAGTAATTTGGAATAGCACTGAGGGAAATGGGGGGTTTACGGACGGTTTGGTGCGATGAAAGAGGGAGAGAAAAGAGATATTAGCATGGTTTTTGTGACCGCCGGGAGCGTGCTAAACCTGTGACCGCGGCTGGCGTGATATCTTCTCTGGGGGCATGCCGGTTGGTGTCGGCAGCGGTGGTGGTGGGGGGCCGTGGGGTACGGGAGCTTCTTGGGCTTGGGGTGTGTCATGTCACGGCAAGGTTTTGACGACCTCTATCACGGGTACACGCTTCTTAGTTCCGGCAGCTGCGCACTCTCTCTCACTCACACTTTCACGCTGTCAGGGTTTTTGTGGGGAGAGGTGGGGGGCGCGAGGAAGGGTGCGAGTAGTGGGTTTCGGATCGGGAAACTGCGGGACAGAAGTAGGGAGTAGGGTTGGAGTGGGGGATCAGTTTGTGGAGTGGTATAATGGGATCGGAGCTGGGATGATTCCGAAGGCGTTAACTGAGAAAAAGTGGTTTCCCTGAAGGCAGCACGTTTTATCAATGGTTTTCCGGCCTTCGATGAAGAGGAGTCGGTTGCTTCATAAGGAGAATTGACACGTGAATTATTCTTCCGAGGAGAAACTGCCAACCGCGACTCCAATACCTTGGACATGCCTTCGTAAATTTCACCTCATGTCTTTCCGTGAAGTTTCAAACTCTGATTCATCAGTGTTATGATTTAAGTATGTCATGCCACTGAAAAATTTTATATGATTAGTAATTTTGTTATTAACTTAAAGAGGAATTATAACATGGGGGTATGTCATTATTTCTTGATCATTAAAAATACACCTGAAATTCTTCCTTAACATCAACAATTTTCACTGGATTTTTGGGGAAAAATGATTTCACAATATATTTCTTCAAAAATTCACTAAAAGTATTCACAGACAAATTGTGATAAGATATACACTTAAAAGCAAGAAAATTATTTTTATGTTTATTTGATATTATTAGACTATTTTTCTTAGCTAGAAAAAGAGTCGTTAACAATTATAAAGGATTTTAAAATTTTCCTATAAGCTTTAGTTGGAATCATCCTACTTAAGATGGATTGGTATTAAACTATTATCATAGAGGGAAAGATATCCTTACACGTAAAAGGACGAGAGAGAAATGTAATGCAAGGAAGGGGAAAATAGCCGATTCCAAAAAGGAAAAAATTTTCCTATGCCGGGATTTGTCTTCTTGATTTCCGAATGCGCCACCAGCTACTAGAACACTCATTGTCAATGAGGGTCGGCGGGACTTTATGGACATCCTTCGCCGCAAATTTGTTCGCCAGAGACGGATTTCGCGTTTTTAATCATTCAGAACCATTTAAAAAGAATTGACACACGTACAAAGGGAGATACGAAAGAAGAATTATTGCATTTACCAAAAACACTAATGGAAAACATCACAGTGCGCCTTGAGACATGAGCAGCAGAGGTAGGCAAAAAGCCTGTATTCATTCATGTAAGGTTATATACACACTCACTGAGGGCTGGCAAAAACACATAATAAACATGGGAAAATAAGGAAAGGGATAGTACAACAAAAAAACCTTGCCGGAATGTCCTCATAACAATAACCTACTGTCTTTAAGTGTGGAAACGGAGGAGTTATGAGCCCTTTTCCTGAAATGTATGCCTAAAGAGGTGCTCGGGTTCTATTTAACTCTTAAACAGTAAAGATAATCACAGAAGAGAAATAGGAAAAGCTTTCCATCAGACACAAAGAAGTTCTGTGCGTTTCGAGCCACGCATAACGGAGGTAGAAAAATATAGGTGTTAATTTTAATTCGTAGAGATATATTAATTTCTTTTAAAGGACATTACTCTATTAAGTCTACCCTTAATACGTGTATGGCAAGGAAGATATCAGAATTAATAAATATTTTAGTCTTTTCCATTTTTGTAATTATAATAAAAGTGGATGGCTCACATTATAATGATGAATGTAGTCAGGATTGATCCAAAAAATCTAAATTTAAAGCGAAATTTAAAACGGAACGCCTTAACCCTGTAAAACGGAATTTCCACGGTATTCCTTTTTTTTAAAGCCTAGGCGCCCCGGATTATAAACTATTATTCCGCGTTGGAACCTGACAAATTCCACCCTACTGAAACTAAGCCGGCGTTTATCACGTGTGTTCCTTTCCTTTAATAGACGACTCTTAATCCGCTTTCACGTGAGGTGATTAACTACGTCACCCCCTTCTCTCCTTTAAGTCATTCTCACACGTGAGTGAGTTTCCGTGCAAAGGGCGTCACGCGATATGTTCGCCAAAGGCCGCGGGGAGGTCGAGGGGATGGCGGGTGGAGGTGGTGGGTCAAACACCTCAAAACTACTTAAACTCCCACCTTCCACTGTCTTCCACTTCTCCTCATCCACAAAATCCTCGTTCCGTGGATATATGAAACGCCAACGTTCCGAATAAACTCGTTGTAGATTGGAAAGGGGGCGGGGGGGAGTTTGGTGTAAGGTGGGTTTTGCCCGCGATAGGCGGCGCAGTAAAAAAGAACAGTAAATAAAAGAAACTAGTCGGATTTGAAGAAAAGTCGTTGGAACGTTTTGTTTACTCCAAGCGATGGAATCACAACGGAAATAGACGTTACGTTGATGGCATGGATGTTAGGGGGAGATGAGAAGCAGGGGCGAAGGAGGAGAAATCGGGCGGGGGCGTCGAATGCAAAACATGGGCGGGGCTTACGGCTCTCGTTTTCGGGGGTGAAGGCGGCGGCGTCGGCGGGAAGTTATTGGAGCGGAAGAAGGGCGACGTGTGTTTTAGGAGAAGGGGGCAACACATCACTTGGATGATATTGTTTCTGTGGAGAGTCTTGAGGAGAAGAGCAGGGAGGGAGGGTGGGAAGAGGAGTGAACATTAAACCCTGACGCGAAAGCAAAATTCTGTGATAGAGGTTTTACGGCTTTATCCCAAACTGAGTGACGAATGTTAATATGCAGTAGAACAGGACGTCATTGGAAGAAAGACCGCTCTCATTCCAGCACTGTCTGTTTAATTTGGTCATTTATTTATGCACTAATATTTGACGGATTACTACTCTTGACCCAAAAAACGTGATAAACATTCCACATGTTGTGTTGTTGTGGAATGTTTATGTTTGTTGTTGTTATCTGTTGTTGTGGAACGTTTAACATAGCGAAGAACCATGTAATACACTGTATTAAGGTGAGGTTAAGAGTAACTTCTATGTTTACGTTAGGTCTTTTAAAACCAAAACCATGTTACCTTAAAATATTTTCACGTGACAAAGAGAAAATCTTATAAATGTACGAAATGAAATGACTAATTAGTTCTAAACTCAGTAAGTAGTAATTAGTAAATGCAATTCCTCAATGAATGAGCTGAAACTCGGGTGTCCCAATAATTTGACTTATTTCATTTTGCAATGGCTTGCTTGCACAAAGCTAGGCCTGAACCCATCACCCTAAAATATATTCCAATACCAAGGATATAGGCCAAATACTGTTTCAGTAAGAAAATATTAGACGCAGTGAATGACTTTGAACAGCCTACAGAAATCCTAGTGAACACACGCACACGAATTTATAGCAAATTGTCACGGACGAGGACGAAAAGGGAGGAGGAAAAATTGGTTGATTTGTGAATTTCGCGGATTTTCGGCGCAGAAGATAATGTAAGAGTTCTCGTGGTCAGAAGATATCAAATACAAAGATGGGAAAGAAAGATAAACTTCAGAAAGAATAAGGAAGAGACGGATTCAAATATTTGGTCCTGAAATGAGTAACGAGAGCAGAATAAGATCTACAAGACACAAAAGACCTTACGGAGAGGAGCAGTGTTTTAAAAAATTGCATCCCGTAGGGTGATGGTAGGAATTGGAAATGAAAGGAAAACGGAAGGGAATTTTTAAGTCTATAGTACCTATATATCGAGTGACTGGGGGATACCGATATGGTAAGTGCCTGTTCCAATGGCAGGATCAACGAAGAAATATGAAAGAATAATTCTTTAGCAAATGCTTATGCCAAATGAAACAAAATCTTTGCATTGAAATTATGAGGGTTGAAGGTTATCACAAAGCCGTATTTATTAATTACCATAGAAATATTTTAATTTGTAAAGATAAAACACTGAATGAGTGAAACAAATATATCATTTCTGTATTCTTTCACCTAACTACTTCATTAACCTAACTTCACTAACCTTCACTTCACCTAACATGAGTAAAGTATGGAGGGAGTCAACGTTTACGTTATAAATAATGATAGAATTGGGTTAACAAATTGTGAAATTGTTTGGTAGAATCCGTTTATACGAAGAATGAAGAAAAATAATACACCATCTATGTATTTATTCTTAAGCCTCCATATATACGTCATTTAATAATGGAAATTATGATTTTATGGCAGAAGACAATGAAGAAATTGAATATTGTTGAATTTATTTGATAAACAGTTAATAAAATTGTAAAAATTGAAACTAATCTACATGATGTCACGAGGAAGGTCAGGTGTATTCTCTCCGGGATTTAGTTCGTGATCTTTTCTGAGATTATAAAAAAACTGCAGTTCTATGGCACACTATGTTTTAGAGCTTTCAGATGGAGATGCCATTTAATGATGTAAAATGAAAATGAGTCAAGATCAAATTTAACTGAACTCATGTAGTAATGGTGATAACAAGAAATATGTCTGTAATAAACAAAAAATAACGAAATTGAATCACATCTCCTGCTCTTTCACATGCATAGTGAAGTCAGAGAATGATCGCAATTAATGATTGTTTTGGAGTTTTTCACAAAATATTAAGGAACTCTTTATATTTGCATCATCTGTGATATCATTTACATTCAACGTGCAAAAATAATTCTGTGGAGAAATTTAGTTTATTTTAGCTATTATTTTCACAAAATAAAATAGTACATCAACCCACGCCATGAACCAGTGCAAATTTACGATAAGATAAAATTCAGTTGAAAATGTTCTCGAAGATTAAGTAAAATAGTGTATGCAGGTGCATATTGCTGGTGATTCAAGTCTATGAGCAATGAACGGTGTGTATTATTAACTGTTCGTTCCTTGTTGAATCGTTTACTATACCTAGTCACCGAAAAAAATCGAACGTGACTAAAGAATTTGAATATAGGCTAAACATTATACAATATCTTTCATAGCTATATATACGAGTTTGCACGAATGGGACTAGTAGGAGGAATTCTTTAGCGCGGTAATCTTTTCATCTGAGTCTGGAATCATCCTGAGTACAACGCAGACAAAGTTCTAACACAAAGCATTACTCGCAAGATGGATGTGAACAGACACAATATGCTTTAGGAGCAAAGAGAATTTTGTGATTTTATTTTCATGGAAGCGGGTCGAACAATGCTCATACATCTCCCGACGTTGACAAAATGAGATGCGATTTAATGCAAAATCGTCTTTTCATCCGCTGATGAAGATGAGACTCTCCTCGGGAACACGTCCGGGCATTCAGGGAGTGGAGAGACGCGGATGGGCAGACGGCAATGAGAGGAGCAGAGAGATAGGGGGGGATTGAGGAAGAAAACTTGTACGCCCCTATGTCCCTTTGAGACTACTCGATCCGCACACGGGGAAGAAATATATTTATAATATATTTATATTGCGAGAGAGGAAAATGAATTCGGGTGTGATGGAAGCGAGCTAAAAACGTTCGAACATTGCGTCATATCCAATCCTTCCCTTTTCCATTTTTTTCTCCCATTCCTCTCTCGACTTGGGTCCATCCGTCTCATCCCAAGCCCCGGCTCTCTTCTGACCCCTCCCTCTCGTGACCCCTCCCCCCCTAACCCTTCCCCGCTCATCCACTTCCGCTCCAACACGTCCTCTCCTAACACCGCCACCCTCTCACCCGACCCGCCCCGCACACCCCCACCCATTCCTTCCTTTCAGCTCCACCCATTTTCGCCACAACATTTATTATGAAGGCATTGTGTGGAGTGGCCATAAAAGAAGAGGTGGCGGTGTTGTATCATTCGCCTGGCGGGCTTAGCGGGTCGAGGGTACCATGAGCAGGGGTGAGGAGGGACCCGAGTGAGAGTGTGTGAGAAAGAGAGAGAGAGAGAATTCGTGAGAGAGGAAGGCTGCGAGTGAGGCGACGAGAAGGAAAAGGAGGCAGGAACAGTCAAAGCGTGTGGGTTTGTGGTGAGGTAAATGTCCCCTCTCTACGGCCCACCACGGCACCCCCTGAAGAAGGTCTTACCCTTTTACCACCCTTTAACAATTTCCCCTTGAAATTCCCACCAACCCCACTCTCTCCACCACCTACCGCCATTCCGCCTCCACCACCCAACTATCCCACTCCCTTTTCTCCGACCCTTCTTATGCCCCATTTGCCCACCTCACTCCTTTGTTCCGGTGGAGCTAAAATCGTAACAGCGAAACATATCAACGAAATTCCGACGCAAGGAGGAGTGAGTGAGTGAGCGAGAGAGAGCGAGGGAGAAAGAGAGAGAGAATGTGGATTCACTGCACCATCGCTTTCTATTGCATAAAAAAATGGAAGCATGGCGATGTTTCTGGGTCATATCGAGTAATCAGAGTCATGCGGTTCCTCGGTGCCGGGGTTTATGGTGACGTAAAGCTCTTTCCGCGTGGAAAATGGCAATGCATACGAGAAAAGGCTCGGGATTAGGTTTCAAGCCGCATCAGCAATGTATGAACGAGAAAGTGGCTCGATATTTTGTTTTTCGCAAAAATGCAAAAAGATAACGGAATAAGTAATTTCGTGCGCAGTGGCTACGCTGAGTGAATGCAAATGTGTGCTGTGAGACAGGGAGGTGTGAGTGAGGCGCTAGGTGGACACTGGCGATTTAAGTTATTAGTAAGTCAAAATAAAACTATTATTTCAATTTCTTAGTTGATGACAATCGAAAATAGACTCACGTAAGAAGGCATGAATAAATATGCTTATTACTTAATTGGGGGAATTATTTTCACTTTTAGGAGCATAAAGTGAGAATTACAGTAAACTATAACGTTTATAATATAGGAATGCTTTCGAGAGTTAATTGAATTCAGGGAGCAGAGATGTACTCATAGGTTCCAAACCAGTAGCAATTAGAATTTATAAATGCATTAAAGAATTTCTCTAGATTTATTCTGATCAGAGGATATGTGATATCTATCTACCAGAGAGTGTAGAAGTGAAAACGATGGATATGAGAAACTCTCCAATTATTAGGTGTCTACCCATCGTCATACGCATATGTTGTATGTGTATAAGCCGATTTCCCAGGTTTCTTACATATCTAATGGTGGTGTGTGGGAAAGTGTTTAAGTAACAGGTTTTCTTATTAAGAGAACCCAATATGAGAAATAAGATTATAATACATTGATGAGAAACAACAAATAAAATAAATGAGAAATAAGACAGTCATTTATATACACTCGGGTAAGGCCGTGAGGGCGGGCGGGGAAGGGGGGAAGGAAAGGAATGCGGGTTAAGATTGTTCGTGAAGCCAGGTGCCACTACGAGTATATAAATGACTGTCTATGTATTATGTTTTTGTACCTGAAGATGACGCCGTAGCGTTGAAATTAGTTGTACCAGATTAAAAAATCTTAGTGGAAAAATACGTAGTACGTAATTCTTATTTCTCAGAAATGGATTTCCACATATTTCGGCCAGAAAATATAGGACCCAACATTACCGTTTATTTTAGTTGCATTCCGGATTATTTCACACTCAAGTGAGGCCCAACATAAACATATTTGCTAGCAATCGTCCTGAAGGAATGATGGACGTCCTAGGTTTATATACGGTAGCATTATCCTCAATCTCGAGTCTTCAACGACAACAGATGCTTTTTCCTTCTCTCCGACTCCACAACCGCGACTCGATGTTCCACACGCTCAGTCATCCTCGCCCTCCTTTTTCCTCCACCTCCCACGAAATTCTACATCCTCGTATCGCTCCTCCTCCCTTCAGCCAACACATCCCGTTTCCTCCGATCGACAACAAAAACGCTCTCGCAAATAAACAGAAACACATGCACACGTTTCGACTAACACGCGAGAGGGGACCTATATGTCCCAAGGAATCCTCACACACGTACACACACGACCCAAAACACAAGCACACAATACTTTCGGGGATCCCCGCTTTCCCCCCCACCCACGGGGGGTTCTCTCTCACTCTCTCATTGCTGAGGACCGCTCCAGGGGATGAGAAGAGGCGAGAAATGGGAAGGGAATAACAATGCAATGGATTGAATCGAACACACGTTTTGGTCGGATGGGAGGCTCTTGAGATGGGAGAGAGGAGAGAGGGGAGGATCGGGGGTCCCAGGGATCCGTGTGAAGGCGTGGGTGTGTGTGTGTGTGGGAATGTGTTTTTTTTGTGTGCACGAGGTAGGATGAAAGAGGCCGTCTTCTTCTCTCGAGTTCGCCACCACAACAACAGAGGGAGGGAAGCAAAAGGTCGTCGTGGACTGGTTGCCCCGAGGGAGGGAAATGTAGTCTGAGTGTGTGAGAGAGAGAGAGTAAAAGGAAGATATAAGAAAGAGAGGAAGAGTGAGGTGGAGAAGAATGATTGCACCCGTATGAGGTGGATATTTCTCGGTTTAGGGCAGTAGGGTACATCCGACGGTTGGGCATGAAAGACGTCTACTTGGATAAACCGCAAGCAACTTGGCAACCAGAGGAAGCACCGACGGTAAAGGATTCATTTATATCAATACACGCTGTAATCAGATGAAACAGCAAGGTGGATACGTATCATAGAGCAAAAGAAACTCCTACTCGTTGATTTTCATGACAAGTTTCGTAACTAAGGGAAATGATGAAAATGCCCTTCTCAATCACAATCAAAAAGTTATAAATTTAATTTTTCAAAAAGAGATTCTCTCACTCATAATTATACATTATGTTCACCTGTAGTCCACTCGGAACAGGTCGAAAAGCGCCTGATTTCGGAAAAAAATGAATAAACGATGAAATTAGGTACACAGGTAAAAGGAATGATTTTTAAAACTTTTGCATCAAAATGAAGTGCGGATTGTTTTTATAAAAAATGGCGGCCATGACAAATTCGAAAAAAAGTTTTTAGCTCATAACATTAAAACTATGAGAGCTAGAAAAAAGGTTTGAGGATCCAAAGAGAGTAAGAAGTGGTTACGTTCCATCATTTCGTAATATTAATTTTAAAGTATGGTCGTTTTCTCCAACAAAGTTTAGAGACTCCACTCATTCACTTCCTACAGGATAAGTGAATGCTATTCAATGGCTAAACCTGAAGGTTTAAGATATGTGATTGGTGTCTTCACCTAGAAGCTCGTATTTTTTTTCTCCCGAAAAAGTTCTTAATTTTCTAATGTTTTGTAATGTATTTCTTAATGTCAATTTATTGATTTACTTTGAAAATTAAATTGAACCATGAATAGTAATTTTATGTTGAAGAAAGAAAACCCTCACCATTTATTTATTATATATATATATATATCACCATATTATTATATGTTTTTGCAGTTCCTTTCATTTTGTTTTTAAATTACTTTTCCTTCTCACTTACACATCGTCACGGGATGTAGTAGAATTTAAAAAAATTCTCGAAAAAAGTTTTATGGAATTTTAAAGTCAAAAGTTTATTTTCTTAGTGTCATGAAAGGAAATTAACCGCAATAATTGGACAAATGAAAAAGAAAAAGCTGAGCTCCTGAAACAGGGAAACTTTCCACCAACTTATCATAGCAATATTCAATTTTTTTAAATGATCTTTGCAATTTAATTCATGTGATGCCCCCAAGATTAATAAAACTCTTGAAAAAAAACGATATAAGAGTGATTTATCTCCCTTCTTTATTATCTCCCTTTTTCTCACGTGGCCTCAAACATTGATTACATGTTCAATAGCTAATTCACCAAGAGAATATTCTACGCAAGACAATCGGAATAAATATGACGAGTATTTATACATATATATATATATATATATATATATAAAATGGGATAGGAATTTGGAAAGAGGATAGGAAAACATAAAGATGAACACAAGGGA
>WURS02022245.1:0-27522 GCA_011762765.2 Rhinocypha anisoptera | reverse complement strand
GATGGACGACTCGGCCATCGAAACGTCGACAGAAATGCAGAGATTGACCCGGTGGAGAACCCGAATAGCATTCACTTGAACTTCGTTGTATGTTGAGCGGTCACCAATAAGTCGCAGACTGGAGGATAATGTTAAGGGAAAATGCGGCCGATCTCTTTATTATATGACTGTGACCTTAGTGATCTAGTGGGTGGAACGTGGGAGCTACCCGCATGGCCTTTGAGTTAGCATTGCTTCCGATAGGCTAGCACTTCGGAGTATCCACAATCAAAACTGGGTTTTTGAC
Source organism: Rhinocypha anisoptera (assembly GCA_011762765.2). Lineage (NCBI taxonomy): Eukaryota > Metazoa > Arthropoda > Insecta > Odonata > Chlorocyphidae > Rhinocypha > Rhinocypha anisoptera. The sequence continues at coordinate 27,236 of WURS02022245.1, read as the reverse complement.
AGTATATAGAGCCGTAGCGGAAATTTTCACCGGTAGCACAGAGAAACGGACACTCGTAGCATTAATGTGTGATTTAACTTGTAGGGAGTCTTAGAAGAATGTAGGATACCCTCTCGTCTATCCAGAAAAAAAACTTACCAAATGTGTGCTACTTAATCAGTGAAAGGGTAGAATTAACGCCACAGAATACTGAACTATGTAACTGAGTGAAATAATAAATAAAATCCTCATCTAGTGTCTATATGTACAAGACTATGTTATGATAAAAAAGCAGTGCAACGATGTTATTGGGGCATTTAGGTTGGAAGCCACTAGTTGATCGTAGGCTTAAATATAGTTTATATGTATTGTGGAAATATGAGGCACAGTGCTTTGATGAAGAGGTTAAAGACGTATTAGGGTCATACTACGCTAGACCACATCACGCACTGGGGGAATAATTGAAGAACGGATAGATTTAAAATGTGATTTTTCTCTCCTACGGTTAGAGGTAATCATGGTCGCAGTGTTAGTTAGGAATGTTAGTGTATATATTTCGTAGTTATTTTGGAAAAATGTTGCGTGTTAATCATACGTAATTTGACATTGTTCCCGCATGATGTGAATATTGTTTTGCCATGAATTTTTTTGCATGCTAGTAGTTTTCTTCTGTAGGAATAATTTTTTACATTTGCACGTGCGAGTGCATGTCTGGTAGTGGCTCGCCTCGCCCTGCAACACGCCATTATGGCGGCTTTCAGGTTAATACGTATACATGGACACTTACAACTCAAGATACTTGCTGCAACGTAATATTTAATTTCCCCAGGGACGATTCATTAATAAACGAAGATAAGGTCATCGTATTACTTTGGAAGATACCACATAACCATCCGCAGGCGATTGTCGTGAGTCATAAAAATTAAGATTTATAACGCATATAGTACTGAGGTCTTACAGGACTTCCCAACCTTATATGTCGACGTTTTTGCATTTCCTTTATTTGAAATTTACATCCGATGGAGTGATATTTCATCAAGGACTTCTGGCTGTCCACATCTCTTCAGAGTGGACACACCTTCAAAACGTCCGCCACTGCTACGAAATTTCGGCCCGGTGGGGGTTGAAAGGTTCCGTAGGTATCAAAGAGTGACCGCTGTGTGTACCGACAAAGGATGGAATCCAATGACTTTGTATGACGGGATGACGATGACTAAATTGACCCCGGATGAGGAAGGCGAACCCCTTCAAGCCTCTGCCTCCCCCCCCTCCCTGTTATTCCCTCGCCGGATTAGGGACCCCTACCTTTCCCAAGGGGAGACATCTCCCTGTTTTTGTGACTCTACCCACTCCGATCAAAGCTTTAGAGAGCGCTAAGTGCTGAGTCGACCAGACTTTGTCGGCAGCTGGATAATGAACTGGTCTTCGCCTTATTAAATTTGGAATTCGGCGGGATAATTTCCTAGATGGAGGAGGTCGTCGAAATTGCATTTCCAGGTGAAACGCAAAGTTCAAGCTGCGTAGGTGAAATTTTGTATCTAAAATGAAACGATTAAAACACAAATAAAACGTAATTTTCGGAGGAAGGTAGCATTTGATTTAAGGCAAAATCATTTTGCAACACTGCACAAGTGTATTAAATATTAAAATGAAGATTTAAATGATAAGTTTTTAATAGCAAACAAAATTTAAAATATAATAATTTAAAAAATATTATTATTTAATTAATATTCGAATTATATACCCATTCCAAAACGGAAAGGGCTCCCGTGATCATACAGGGACTAAAAGTAGATCATATAAATAATTTCTATACTAAATGTTCTTATTAGTCCTGATTCGGTTAAAAATCAAATTACGCGGCTTAGATCATCGGGGTTGTCTCCAAGGACAATTTCAAGGTCTCCCTGATGCCGATGCGGATACTCTGGTACTTGGTACACACAGAACTTATAATTATCGGAACAGCCCGATCTTATGCCTAGAAACTTGACAGTTTATCAAAAAGCCATATGTATTATTTAAAGGTCAGTACACGCAGAGACAGGCAATGTGTTTCGGAAAAGCTAAACAAATGGTGTGCAACCTGAGAAATATAAATGAAATAAATACGAGAAAAAAGTGAAATAATTAATTTAATAAAAATAATTTTCCATAATTGTAAGGTAATACAGGGAGAATTCCATGAATAGTCAAAACTAGTAGGCTTTTAATGCGAAAAGAAAAGGAAAATGATAAAACTAGAAAGGGAGAAAAATATAACTAATTAAATCATGCCTCAGAGAATAGGACAGGTCAGGAATGAAGGCCATTTGTTTGGTCCATATTTGAATTAAGCACTTTGGTGTCTGTCGTAGAGCAATTAGAAGATTGATTCTTGTAAGTCTCATACCGCATCCCACAGAAAAGATTTAGGTACTATGACATATGGTCTTTTTATCTTTGTTTATAGGTACTTTGTCTATAGTTTCATTCATATCTATATCAACTTTGAATATTTGCAAGCAGAAGCCTAAGTGTAAAATAGTCCTTTAAAGCCTGAAGCATGATGCACACTGATGATGCATATACTCAAAAATGAAAGAAAAAAATTGACAGAGAAGAGAACTATGCCACACATATAACTCTCCCTAAGAGGACGGTATTGAGTTATTACCCTGTTTAGAAAAAGGAATGAAATAAAAAGGGAAATTAGGAGGGGCATCCACGAGGGACAGTCAAAGACAAATGTTACAACCGAATGCGAAGGGATAACCACCGTCTTCAACCTGAAGGGGTGTTTAATAAGTGAGGGTAGTGCTTACATAGTAGTATTCCTCCATCCAGTAGTATCCCAGTAGCCAAGTGATCTACCCACTGGGCTCCTTGCAGAGATATATAATATATGAAAAATCCTTATAAGTACAAGAAAAATTAGAAAAATAATGAATGTCACAAAATCCAAATTCTACTTGGAACGATAATAGGTATAAAGTTCTCTGTGGAGGCCGTCACCTTGTGGAAATCCATGATAAATTGATGGTTTTAAAAAAATAACTTTTATTTGTGGAATTATAAAAGTTATTTTTTAAAACCCATCAATTGATAATAGGTATAATAAGCATAGAATGTTTTAGAATATTGTTGAAAAACATAAACCATATGAAAAACCTCTATCCACGGAAATATATGATTATTTTAGTTACTAGTAAAATAACGCGTCTACGATTTGCCTCGACACAACCAATACTGATAAAAAATCTGTGTTATACTTAGAATGCAAGAGTAATCAAAGTATCATTGTAAGTGTAACAAGGTCATATATATGAAGAAATACCTTCTCTGCAAGAGGCTATGAGACATGGAAGGCAGGTCGAATCAACCTTCCGGTTGCTCCACGAGAGACTTTTAAATTGCCTACGTCTACTGCTGACCGAACGAACGGTATTGAGTTGAAATTTGATAAGACGCCAACTGAAACGTAGGATGGAATCGCAGTGAGCTGTCACGGTCATCTTTCGAACGGCGAGCCGGGGGACCAAAGCAATCGAATCCCCCCCTCCCCTTCCCTCCACACCGTCTTCCGCTGGTGCCATGCGAACGGCGTCTGGAGCTTACACTCCCTAAAGCATCGCTAAAAAAGAATATCACACACCTTGTCGCAAAGCTCGGTGACAAGCTTGGGTGTTCTGTAACCCTTTGTCGATACTTACATGAAACCTACTAACCGTGAGCTACGCGCAACGAGGTCGATCTCATTTAAAACTGTGGAAATGCGGCGACTTCACAAAGAGGAGGGGAGTGTCTCCGCGGACAATCAAGAGGCGACGACGGAGCAGAGAACGCTGGAGTAGTGCTCTATGTAAGTGCATCTGCGGGACCGCGGTGACTTGAGGGCACTTCCGAGGAGAAAAAATTGATCGAAAGACCGAGAGCTGATGATGAGGCTGCGAAGGCTTAAAACGAAACGAACGACTGCTATATTTCCGATAATTCTCTCGCCCGGTCTCGAGGGTGAATCATTCACATTTTTAAACACGTACGTATATACCCGTGGATCATGAGAAAGCAGTGTTCACTATCCACAACATTATCAATCGCGGGAATCCCTGCGACTTATCGTGTGACATAAATTATTAACCTCTGTGCTGCTGAAGATTAGCAAGCCAACCATGCCACAGTAACTGAATATTCATGCCACAATGCCCATCCCGTGTATTTAGAGGTACACGTTCTCCGCGCACTGATTTGTGACCCCCCCCTACCGATGCCGGCATCATTATTTGATCTGCAGACGATCGCGGAGCGTGGGGGGGGGGGGGAGATGGGAGATTAGCAAACGACTCTGAGACGTGGCAACCACGCAACGTAGAGCTGCGACCGGGCGACGTAATCTTTGGCCCCTCGCTGCTTCATCACCAGTCCCGTTCCGTCCGTGTTATTTCGAGGGACTAACCCTTAAGCCTCTCTCCCTTTAACAGGGCAACTGGTGAACTTTGACCTTAAGGAGACCTTTCTGATTTTAAGAATACCAAGCATCCATTTGTTTACTTAGTGTAACCTTCGCTTCGTAATTTATTTTCGGGGAGATCTTATGGATATTTATACAATACAATAGATATTACGCGATGAGTTCCTATTTGCTGGAAAAAAAAATTCGGCAAAGCGGAGCTTATCAAGGGCGCCTTAACGAATGCGGGACTCTATCGTAACTTTCAATGTCTGTGGAATGTTTGGAGAGCGAGAGAGGCCATTCATCTGATGCATGTGCTACTAGAATTTAAACTCCCCGGTGGAATCTATAAAACATTTTTGCAAATGAAATGCACATATATTGTCGCTCACTTACACATTTATTTATGCTTATCACGTTTTTCACTTCCTGGTTCGTCTTTCCAATGTTCGTACTCCGAGAAAAATTAATACACAAAGGTCATTCAACCCGTCATTTATACAGAAACGACAACGAAATGAATTCATAAAAATTCAATTGAAAGGCTGACTACTGATCCAAATCGCGTAAAGTATTAATTTTTAATGAGTAAATATTTGAAAGAAATTAATACACAGGGGAAATTATCTCATCATTAAAGATTGAGGTACTAGGAAATCATACTCGGCTCTACTCTGTGGAACTCCTTCATGATGGATACGATAAATGAAACTTTGCAATTCCACAAATAACACTTTATTACGACCGATTTCGTTCACTTGGTGACATCGTCAGGTTCGTTCACATCGTCGTTCACAGGTGACATCGTCAGGTCAGACGATGTCACCAAGTGAACGAAACCGGTCGTAATAAAGTGTTATTTGTGGAATTGCAAAGTTTCATTTATCCTATCCATCATGAAGGAGTTCCACAGAGTAGAGCCGAGTATGATTTCCTATATGAAGTCCTGCTTCTCCTCGACGCTGTTCCGAACCCCAAAGCTTCAAAATCAAGTGTGATACTGACGAGCTTCACTCTCCTCGCTCTCGAGAACAAAATAAGAAAAGTGGAATCCACCACCTGGTGGCAATATAAACCAAAGAATGTCAATTTATACTCAAAACATGGTAATCCTAAAGCAATTAATATTTTGTCAAGTTTTAGAATCAAAGCAGTAACGTGTACGCTACTTCTCTAGTTCCCACATCCACGCCAAGGCCTCTCTAGAGGGAATTAAAGAAGAAAGGAAGTCGTCGGGATACAGACCACGGGGAGCGGCATTGGAAGGGCCGAATGGGAGAGGCATTTAGAATGGAAAGGGTGATTATTTATCTGGGTGCAAATAGTTGTAGTGTATTTTCTAATACAGAAAGAGGGGCAAAGATGACGAAATACGGAGCATTTTTCGATTGGCACTGGTGGGAAAGTTGGTACAGGTGGCTGGGTAGGGGAGGGATATTGGAGGATCTTTCGTGTACCTGTCAATTCTCTTATCATGAAGAGTCCTTTACATGACCGAGTCAGCAGGGTGAGTAACTGGTAGGATATTCAATAATTATGGCACTCCTTAGGTTACAGGGGTTACAGCGTATGGCAGAGAGTAGGTCAAGTAGAGGGATTTTTAATTGAGCGCTTTCTTGTTTTTGTAATTCTATTGTTTACCAGATTAGCGAATTCGAGGGCAGTAAAATTCTAGAAAATATCTACCGTGTCGCATCCGTGGCATTAAATGACTGAAGAAAGGTAAAAATGAGTACTAAAGGTTCAGCGGGACGAAATAATATCATTATATAACAGTGGTGTATAACAATATAGACAATGTATGATAAACAGACTATAATGGTAAACAATATAGAAATTATCACTTTGTATATTTCCACTAAATAAATAGGTTCCGGAGCGGATAGACCAGTTTCGACAATAATCGTCATCGTCGATAATCGTAATATATGTCAACTTCCGTGACATAAAAATTATCCCATCCTTGGATACCCTTCCTCTCGGTCTGAAGATTTTTAGTGCTGACCAGACTTGAAACAACACCTTGAAAAAAAAAGTAAATTGACAAAATTCGACCACCATATGACCAGTGCAGCCGCTAATGTCATAGGAACCGAAGGCTGTTTAGCTGAAGACATGGAAAGCGGGAACAACATAATATCTCCCAGCACCTTATGTTTGCATGCCGTAGTAAATGGTAGTCTGCCCCTTTTAAAGGAAGGGAGACGCCACCTGTAGGGTAGACGTAACTCCCTCGCCCTTCCTTGAAGGGCGAGGGAGTTACGCCACGTCCATGAAACCCTTATAAAACACAATTTAAGACACCTATACAAAACAATGAGTGTAAAAGTCCCTGACCTGAAACCCCACCCACCAGATTGGTTCCATACTCATTACCTTCCCCTTCAGTACTCAATTTTCAAAACTAATTTTTGTTCCTCAATAGGTACGATATGTCATTTATTTGTTAAGCTATGGCCATGGGGATTCCACTTTCAGAAATGGATTTATTTTTGGCCTTATTTATTGTTACTTCTAAAGAGTCACCTTACTCGTCACCGCCCAGCCCATTCTAATATTGTTTTCATGGCTGACTGGACATTTACTTCTGATATTCATGTGCTCTGTTACTTTCCCCAGTTTGCTGAATTCACATTTTGATTTAGCTGATGTCTCTGAGATGGGAGAAGAAATAGTCCTGACCAATTGTTATAATTCTGAAATAATTGTTCTCCAATTATAAATTTGTAGACTAAATAGCTGAACATTAGAATAGTACAATGCTTTGTACCTGAATATCTCACAGACTTTGGTTTCTTAGGATTAATAGTTTTTGACCTTCTATAATTTAAACTCTGGAGGACTACATGAGATCTCATCTTTTTAAACATTCACTCAGGTAAATTTCAACCAAATTATGCTTATCATATTATAATAATCTTATTCAAGAAGGGTATGTCATCCATATGTGACTCCCAGCTACAATGAAAGCATTTAAATTTGTTTAACATGGGGTTAATGAAAATGAATAAAAACAATACCTCTTTTAAAACTATTTCTTTTAGTAGAAAATATCATACAAAACATCCAACCATTTTCTTTAAAACAAATTGTTTTTATCATTCTATAACCCACATCATTAACAAATTACCTTTTAAAACAGTACTTATCTTAAATGTTGTTAATGAATAATTTCATTAAGACATGGGTTTTACAAAACATTTAAAAAGTTAGTAATTTTCTTTTGAAATAATTCACATATTTCCTCGTTGATCTAAGCAAAGAGATAGTGGTTATGCTGGAATGATAATATTAAATAATTTAGGCATAACTTACAGGAATGACTCAAAGTGATAGAGAGAGCCATTTATTTAAAAATGAGAATGCTAAAGGGTTTTCCTTTTTGCAATAAACTTATATAAAAATCAATGTTCCCTAGGCCTTCTCTTTAAGGCATTAGTAAAAGATATTTTAAAATGACACAACACATGTTAATACTTCTTATTCTGTGATATCAACTCTCATCATTACTCAACTGATAATTATAACTATTGTCTGATAAAAGAAATGCGAGAAAGTTATGCAACAGATATCGCTTCAATTATTCTCAAAATCTTTTTTTTTATAAAACTTTCTCTCATGACTCCATGACTTGTGACAAATTGGAAAATCTCAAGTGATTTATGTCTACCCACACGACTAGATGGAATTACTATTAAGTTATTCATTTCTATTCAGCAATAATGCTCACAAAAATAGTGGGCTTCTTGCTCATTGAAAAATTCAATCTACTTACAGTGTATTGTAAGTTTAATACTTTGGTGAACACCTGTAACCTACAGTTGCATTAATCACAGATATTTTTATCACAAGACTCATCATCTCATAAACCATATTAGCTTAATAATAAGTATCAACCAACTCTCTGAAACTGTAATGAGCACAATGAGTCTGCTTTTCACAAATATATAACATTTTTATGTAAAAACTCAGGAATGATCAGAATTTGATGGAAGTGTCCTATTCAAACAGTGCTTTGCATGCTTTAATTCATTTTGCATGTGACTGGCAACAGCCAGTGCACCACCTTTAAGGAACCGTACAAAGTTGTCACCCACTAGAGGACCAAGGGCATAGAGTCCAGGTGCTGAGCGGCACTGATGGGTGTATGGATCAATGTTCACTGGAGTCCTGGAGTAAGAATCAGTAGCCAAGTGTCGACCATTATGGGGTAAAAAACTTAAATCAGGTTTGGAACCTATAAGAATTACCACTAGGGACACTTGATGAACCTCTCTTTCATCAGATAGGTCCTCATTTTCAAAAGCCAAGCAAACTTTATGATCTGGCCGAATTTCCACAAGCTTTCCTCCAGGTAATGCTTGGTAGCCTGTATATGATCTCCCATTTTTACCTTCTGACATCATTTGCAAAACTTTGTGATACTCTGGATAAAGGTGCCCAGGCAGTTGTTTGAGTAAAATTCCAGATGAGGAGCCATAACCAGGATCAGTAGGTTTCCTGAAAGCATGCAGAACTGACATTCCATTGAAACGAGCACCCAGTACAGCATCTGCAGCACTTAGCCCAGCTCCCACAATAAGTACAGGATCGTCCAAATTGATCCCACTTAATTCCCCACCATCTGAGCTATTCCTCAAGGTAATCAAGGCCTGCTCCAAGTCCCTCAGGGTGTGCATTACAAAAGGGAGTGTTTCTCCAGGTATGCTTAAGCGATTTGGACGATCCCCACATCCCGTGGCAAGAACTAAATGTGGGGTGATATATGTGAACTCATGGCAGATGTCATTAACCCTTCCATCACTGTCTACTTTCTCCTCTAGCTGATATCCAGAAATCCTCCATAGTGTGGGCCTAGACACATGTGATATCCCTGTTTCAGGGCAAGTCTCTACTTTATCTTCATTGTTAGGTGATGATGAGGATGAGAGCCACCACTGTTGTTCCTCTTCGCTCAATGGTTTCCAGTACTCTTCCATAGGGCATCCTGTTAAGAATAAAAAAAACATTTACAATTTATTTCATATACTGAGCAAATAGCAAAGCCATCTATGTAAATATTTATATATAATTTTTTTAATTCATGTCATATGCAGTCTACAGCCAAGATCAAGAATTCATACAAAGTCTACAGAATCTTCTTTTCTCTTCTTCAAACATTATATTTATATGCTGTTGCTACAAATACATGATTGCAATGTGGTATATTAAATATCAAAATAAATTATATATTGGAAAAATTTAATGAAGGAAAACGAAATTCCACAAAACTGACCCTGGTACCATTGACTTTATCAATATGTGAATATGTGAGGATTTATGAAACAATACAGTTTATAGTAACTTATGTGCAAACTCCTGGTCGTTAATGGGGCTTAATATTTTATAATAAATTGTATGAAAACCTTTTGCTAGAGCAATGACACCAGCTGTTATAAGATATATACATACTTCAGGAAAAATCAGACAAGCAGTTGCCAATGGTGCATAAAAATTGGATAGTTGAAAATTAAAAAATGCATTATGGTAAGAGATTTAATTCAATCAATCTGAACAAATAATAAAACAGGAATGGTTTTGGGAATATTGAAGAAGTAAGTATTTTGGTCATAATGTTCTAAGGCCCGTTAATCTGACTGAATTCCTTCCTCTCATTGATTGAAAGATGTCAAACTGCATTTTAAGGTTGAATAAATATATAATAAAATTTTGAATAAAATATTTTCTATTGACAATAAATACTCTTACCATATTCTCCATCTACTTCAAACTTTCTTTGGCAGCAAGCAGCACAAGCTGAAGGATATGGAATGGGTCGAGCACTTGTAACCACAGTACCACTATGGAAATTATCCTTCAAATTCATGTGGTGCACATAATCTTGGTAGTATAAGGCTACACTGGAAGCTGATGCACGGGCAGCATCCCTTGGTCCTGTGGGTGACATACCACCAGCACAGGACCTTGCTTCAGCTTCCCAGGTACGGTAGTCTAAACCGGGCAGTTCCATCCAACTGCCCAAGCTGACAGTAAGAATACTGCTGTTCATGGCCTGAAAAAAACACAAAAATGTCCAAAGTGTCAAAAGTGATAAACTATATACCTGCTGGTCATAACACATGATGATATGGATATATCCATATCATCATTTGTTATGACCAGCAGGCATCTCTTCAATGCCCTATTACTGTTACAGTATAGATTAGTTTGGTCACCTTTATGTATAACTAAGAATAGTTGTAAATCATAATTTGATAGTTCAGTTGGTGTCCAAAAAATAACTCCTAATTTTAACTATTTTGTTTTTCTGTAATTTTTCTCAGCTTATTTAATATTTAGTGCTTTCATGAACAATAACATATGAGGTTCCACAATCTTTATATTTATTTTTCTTCTTATTATTCTCCCATATATAATTTTTACAGTAAAAAATAGAAATGGGTCAAAGAAAGCATGAAAAACTGTTCTTAGAGTTTAAGGTGTTCATTCCTAACAATCTAAAACATAGTTAAGACTTACAGGCCAAGCGCCACCAGGTGGTCCTTTCCCGAGAACTACATGATCAACTCTTCGGCTGGGATGATACCTCCATTTAAGTAGGGTTGGCAAATCCAGCCCAAGGTCAGCACCAGGATGAGAAAGGGCATCAAACAACAAAGAAATTGGATTCCTTGAGCGCCCCTCCAAACCCTATGGTTATGGAATATAAAATGTAACAATCATTGGAATTAGTATTTGAAAATACCTTCACAAAAGCAAATAAAGGCATAAGCAAAATATGGGTAGAATACACAGTGGTGAATCAACTACAAAATGGGTGAAGTGAGCCCTGCTCTTAACTTCACCTGAAGCCTCTTAACTTTTTAGGGACCCCACAATATGGGGTCACATTAAACTTAAAATAAAGTTACAATTAAGCTGCCTAAAATTGTTTTGACTGGTTAATAAATAGTTGAGCTACTCAAAGGAAGGAAAAGTTAACATTGAAAATTCCACAATGAAAATATTCTATTAACACACTCAAGTAATTTTTTTTTAACTATCCCTGGGTATGGCAGCTTTTTCTGCTCAAATGTCAATCAGCATCAAATGCCAATTGATGTCACCTTGCTCTCTAAGAAGGAAAATGATAATGCCAATTGCCATCACCCATAATAAATGTTTTCACACCATATACCATTAATAAGTAATTTTAAGTGTAAAAACCATACATATCAGAATAGGACAAAGTTTGCTTCTTAAAATATCATCTTCTATTTGCTGTCTTTTGTAAAATGTAATTTCCTGTCTGCCTCTTGGCAGGGAGAGCCTGATGCTCTGGGGTCTTTATTCAGTAGAACCCTCAAACCTAGGTTTTATTTGGCACTGTGCTTACAATAAATTTAAATTACTGAGAGGATGTTAAATTAAAATTAAATGCAAAACATTAAAATGTAAATAAAATTTCTGTAACTTGAAACAGATATTAATAAGTAAAAATTCATATCTTTAATGTCCACAAAGATTCCACATTTTTATAACAAATAGACATGACATCAAGTCACAACAACCATGAAGTACTTCATACGAGTAAGGAAAACAGAATAAAATTCAGGGTGGCTTTTTAAAATAAATGATCTTTTAAACCCCATATCAAAGCTAACAGTAAAACATTATTAAATTGAGAAAGAAAATCTTGAAAGAACAACCCCATTTCATTACAATCAAGGGTGAGGTCATGTTGACCATATAATACATATAAGTTTGCAAATATTAACTACTGAAGAAAAATCCTAATTTTATGGATAGGAATCAATATTAGAGGGTACAGAAAATGATACATAGTGGAGGGATGTCAAATAAGGGGATACTTTAACAAATAAAGTAGAATAATGATAATGAGCAAGTTCATAAATTCAATTATTCATACAAACAATAATTTTAGTATTAGGAATCATTTTCAATATTATTTCATTAATGGCATACTTTTGACTTGAATTGAGTAAATAAATAAACATGTCAATGGACAGCAAACACACTGTTCAGCTATATGAAATAGGCATAAGATGTTTGAAATTATTATAAATTAATACAAAATCATTTTAGTAAAGCACCTAATTATCTTCTTATTTAACCCTTCCGCACCAAAAAACTGATATATCAGGCATTCAGAATTCTCCAGGACGGACGACCTTTTTTTTGGTCATTTTTTCTTATTTTGTCACACATTCGTATGCAGGGACTCTATATTAGTTTAGGGCTCTCCAGCGTGAAAGGGTTAGTACTTGGATCACATATAATCACAAAATAAAAAATTAGTACAAGAAATGACAATGTAGTACCTGAGACAGAAACTCCAAGTCCTGTAGGAGGAGGGATCTTGCTGGTGTTTCCCTGAGTCGTGCGGCAAGATACTCATTTGGATGACTGACAGGGAACTTTATACCATCCTCATCTTCATCCTCCAAATTTACCCTGCTTAGATTATGGTTTGAAGCCATGGAGGAAAAGGAAACAGCTTTTCCAGCATTTACATGGTGGTTAACACTGTTCTCAGAGCGACTGTTTTGCTTCAAACCTTCAGGAAGTTTGTGGCCTGCATAATATGGCCAATGCCCAGAAAGTATATAAGACAGAGTGATTCCAGAAGGTCCATTTCCTGTGAATATCAAGAATGAAAATGAGTTAACAAATGATATTTCTCCTTTAAGAATTATATATATACATAGTCAAAAAAAGAAAATATACATTGATATTTGAAGCTTCGTAAATTTCTAAATATTTCAAAGTTTTTTGCCAAAAGAATTTTTTCCAGACTGATCAGAAGAATTGAGTAAATTGAGATTTGAGATTGAGGAATTGCCATTTTCCATGGGCACTTTGAAATAGGATTTTAAATATATAGATTGCCACATACTTTTTAACAAGCTTATTAATTTAGTACCTCTTGCATATTGTGCATTCTTGATCCATGTAAGAATTACCAGAATGATTCAGGGATGATATTGTTAAGCAATGAGGTCCATTAGAAATCCTCAAACTGTACCTATGGCAGATATGTAAGTTTTCTGAAAATTGCATGCTATGGTAAAGCTGCCAGATTTTAAGTAGCCATTGTGTGACATTTTAAAATACTAAGGAACCAACTACTTCAAAATAGGTAATTCAAAATTTTGAAGTAATTGGTTCCGAGTTGGTTGACAAAGAATTGGAGGTAGTATTTAAATAACTGTAATACTTACATTAAATAAAGATAAATATAAATAAAGATACTTTAATAAAAAAATAAATATAATATAAATACAATTAGAAAATTATATTTATTCAAATCTAATTGTATAAAAATAATGTGGTCTTACAATCAAATATAATGGTGAATTAACAAAGTCAAAACTTTTGAGATACTTTGATTTGTTTGGACACTCCAGAGTTACTGAACTGTAAAAGTCTTTGCAAGAGACCACATTAAATTGTAACAATTACCCATAATAATAAATAAGGTGACTTTCAAAAATTAATTATTTTTAATTGACGTGGGCAATACCTGTCATCCTACTCACCAGCATTAAAAACAGTTCTATTTATCTCTCAAGGTATTGCCATAAATCATGCATTGGTTGACAGTATGGAATGATGTGCATCTTTATACCTGATACTCTGGAGGGTAATTTCGTTTATTTGTTAATTCGTTTATTATTCTGAATGGTCTTCAGAGCCTAAGGATCATCTTTTGGAGAACTTGCTGCACCCTCCAAGGTCACATTGTTTGGATCGAGATCGAAAATGATTTTCTGGGTTCATCCCCCCCCTCTATCACCCTCCAACCTTAAAGATACCGTCCTGCTTAGAGTGGTGCACTTGACTTCACATCTCTGCCGCGAGAGGACTCGCATATTGGATCTGGGAGGGAGAGAGTGATAGAGATAGAGCAAGCCCTTGACGAACGAGGGGAGAGTAGGGCCGATGGGAGGGGAGAGTAGGGCCGATGGGAGGAGAGGTGGGATATCGAAGAGAGGAGGAAAAACAGGAAGGAGATATATTGAGGGGTGGGAGGGGAGGGAGTGAGATGGGCGGGAGAGGTTGGGGTGGAAGGACGGGATCGAAATTCGCGAGGGAGAAAGGTGAGTACCGGACAGGAGAGGGGGGAGGGCGATAGGGTGCGTGTGGGGCGGGAAAACGTCGGCCTTGACCGTGACTCCAATCCACTCCACGCGCCCCCAAGGCGCCGACTCCAAACGGCCCAGCGGGCGAGCTTTTCTTCGCGCGTGTGCAATCTCCTGCCGATGGAGAATTATGTCCCTCCCCACTGGTGACCACTCCCTGGCCGGGTAATTTGAAGAGAGGTTGGGCGAACTTACTTAACATAGTTTCATCCCCAAGGGAACAGTGTGGGCTTCTCCCTCACTCCACACACACACACACACACACACACCATCTCCCTTACTCTCTCTTCTGTCGGCAAGCACGCTAATTTCGCGGGAGAATCGATGCGATCGGACGCGAAAAAAAGCGTCCGTGGAAAACGTGGCCGTTTGGCCAAGCTCCAGCTATTCCTCCAATTCTTTCTTCTCGGAATCTAGGGGAACGCACGCCGCTCACAGCATCCTCTTAATGGATTGCGTCATCGATGACCTTCGTGGAAATCCTCGTGTGCTCCGAAAGAGCCAGTCAGACGACGGCGCAAAGAGCAAGTTCAAGGAGGGCCATTTGCAAACCCTACGAGGAGCTCGATGTGCGAACTTATGCAATAGATTTCCTGTTTCCATCACTGCGTGGTTTTTCCTAATTGGAGTAGTGCCAAAAGTGCGAATGACCGACGGCCCAGATTCCTCGAATGTGTCATGCATCCTTGGTGTGTAATCCATGTTTTAAAAAAAATATTTTGGACGATATTAGAAAGTTTTGCGTCGGTTTGCAACGTCCCCAAAACTCACTCTCTACTACAGTGGAGACCGTTATAATTAGTTTCGCGCCAAAGTTATACATTAGTTACGACTGGGGGTACCTGTTATTTAGACATTAGTGCAGTGCCGAAAGAGAATACATTTCCCCTTGTGGTACGACAGTTATCCCAAAAGTAACGTAGTGTGGGAATTCGTCATAGTCAAGCGCAGCAACAGAAAAATTTTACTTCCTTTCCCTACGGAATAAAAATCTATGGTAGAGAACAGTCTTTTCAATTTCAGATTTTGAATTGCTTCTGCTGAAGTAGAAAGTATAAATAAATCAGCATACAAAATAATGCTGATATCGTTATTAGGAAAATAAATTGTGAGATTATACATAATGAAAAATGATGGATGAAGTCGTGTACTCACACAAACTACGGGACAACGATGGAGGGATGGATAATGTAAATTTTACGTTCGCATATGATCTATTTTTTGCTCACGTTGAGATACAAAGGTAGAATTACCAAAGGTGAAATTCACATTATTTTTATTAATCATTGAGGTTTTAATTTAATATAATTTCCCGGAAAACCCCATAACACTAATCTCATGAGCAAATTTACGTAGAAAGACAAAGAGATTATTCAATGATAGGAATAATTTTATCTGGAAACAGGGAACCTGGCTCATAGTAATGTAGTAATGGGTAATGTTGGTAAGCGGAAAACGTTAAAACGTCTTCAGTTTGGATAGCATCATTACCAATTACCGCTGAGCATAATTAACTGTATGACGAAGTTTTCGTACTTCGGGAATCTCAAAGTGTCGTATCCCTCCCTCAGTACCCTGTGAAAAATTCCATTAGCAAAAAGCCTTTACGGATTCCTGGCACTGGATTTGAGCCGGTGGCATCCTGATAAATCCAAATTTCAGTAGTGCTGTCGTCACCAGCCAATCCTACGTAATGTACTTTCGATCCATGCGTTCCATCCATCCCCTTATCACCAAGTATACTGACAGATCGTAATGGTTACTCACTGAGGCGGACCACACTGGGATAATATGGGGGTGGGGAGAAGGGATATGGAGCTAGTCAAGGTCTGGGAGAGAATATCAGAGGCTCATGAAACGCAAACCCTTTGCCGGACCATGGAGACGCTTCCACCCAGAAGTCAATCTCCCCTGGAAACACATACATACCTCCCACTGGCCACAGATTAGATACACAATAGCCAACTGACATCCTTGAAAACAAATCCAAGACAGCGTGATGTAAGGTCACCAATAATAGACTTGTGCTGTGGGTGGGGATTCCACTTACGACTCGTCAAACAAATTAGAATCTCTTGTCTAATGACTCAAGGGCAGATCATTTCCCCATCTCCCGGACTTAGCTCTGGTGCTATCTATGAATCATTACGCAGAATTAAGGGCTGTGGCAATTATTTAGCACAATGAGAGAGAAAATTAAGAGCTCCGATGTTGTTTGTAACATGGGAAAACTCAAGCAAGTCCTCGCTCGGAATTTGAACCCATTACGCTTCTTTCACCATCCCCTGTTAGAAATATGAGGTATTTTTTCGTCGGCTCGATTCCTACTCCAATTGCGGTTCTCGTTTTGGTTACGTCGTTTACTTCTGTTATTATCGCCTGTATTTTTTCTGACCCTTTCTTCAAATTTCTACCTAAGAAGAAAGGCGTTAGCATTGAGGCCTTGGCGCGACCCCATTTTTTTTGCTTCGCCGTTTACATTGAAGTTCTAACAAGGTTGGCACAATGACCTCCAAATATTTTATATTTGTTATACGATCAAGCACACCGCGTGTTAGGTCAGATGACAGAAGGGCATGAGCTAATTAAGCTCGATAATGAACGGAAACGATGTACTCAGAAACCCAATTAATGTTCATTCACATGCCTTTGACTGAACGAAGACAAGCCTATATGTTTTCTCAAATGTTGATATTATATTACTTTTAATCTTAGATAGGTATGATAGTTAAGGACACACTAGCATTAATTTTTCTGTCCCATAATACTTTAACTATCTCAATTGATTTTGACATATCTACATTTTGACATATCTACATCTATTCCACGAGGATACTGCAATTGCAAAGCGAACATAACTACATTTTTGACAATAAAAAAGCAACGTGAAAAGGAAGCAAAAACCTTTTGATTGCTGATTTTACTTGAAACTAAACAAATAGATCAATGCACGGGCCAATTCTTAACTGTTGTAAAAAGATTACAAAAGTCATTATTAATTAAACATAACCCGATAATCACGACAATTATCCTAATTAATCGCCTAATTATCACCGGAAATATTAAAATCGAGAGAAAGCTGAATTGAGGCAATGAAAGGATTTATTATGATAGGAATGCAAATATTAATTTAGTAACAATCACCTTGCTTACTAAAACAAAAAAAATGAGATTATCCCCAAATGATATTATTCCAATGACATATGAAAATTCGTCTCATATACAGATGCACAAGGGTATCACCGAAGCAACCAATGAGTGACGATAATACTCAATTAAATAAATTAAAACAACACAAGAATTTCGTTCGCACGACACTAGTGTTTCACTCCTTTTGACGAACGCTGTTCCTTCACGTAAAATTCAAAAGACAAAAGAAAACTGATGTGATAACACGATGAATAGTTTTCATGGAAGAAAATGGCTACATGATGGATACATACCCATGCAAACGTCGATCCACCATGATGATGCTTGTGAACGGGTAACGAAACGAACCTCGACACGCTAACAACCAGGAAAATGCGATGCAGAACCGCTGAGTCACGATTACGATGGAGAGGGATAACGTTTTCTTTTCTGATTGACGGCCAAGAGGTAAAAACATCATGCATTCATGCAAGCGTGTATTCCGTGCCAAAAGGATATTAAAGAATACTTGGAAATGTGAAAAATCGAACCGGCACCAGGTATTACTAGGTTCAATTACTTGGCACGTCGAGGGAGCCATGAGTTTTCTCCAAGTTGGAATGAAGGTTACATATTAAGTATCTATTCGGCGCCAGCAAATGGTCAATCATAAATGATGGCACTGTGAGACCCAGTTCTAGTAAAAGTTCGATCGAATATCTGAATCGTACACACACACCTCTTCATGGTCGGTCACCTTCAAGGCGAATACCAAATCCCACGTCAATAACTGTCCTTTCTGGCAGATTAATACTGGCATCATTCAGAAATCGCATTTAGAATTCACAAATTCTATAACTCGCAGATCCTGCAATATCATGAATTGCGTGAAGGAATTATAAACAACCAAAATTTCAATTGCATTTATATCTGTAAAAAAGATTCACCTAACGAATTTAAAAACGCTATTTCTAAAATATTGGAGTAAGTAATTCCGGTATTGCCTTTCATACGGCTGTATCTGTTTCTTAAAGAACCTTTATCGTTTCAATGGGATTGGTGATTGCTGCGTTTCTAACAGAGTGATTGAACAAGCGGTACTTTTAATCCATAGGTATGGAATGTTAATTATTGATGACAGAATGTATTTTTCCATTGTTTTCAATTATTAATAATATTTACCCAAAATTTCGTTCATTTCATCAAAACCACTCCTTTTTCCCATGTACGGGTTATGTATTTCATATCATTTTGGAGTATGTATTCGCAAGATCATATATTTTTTATTTTTCCACTTTAAATGGTACTTCACTTAAAGACTTAAAATATGTTTATCACATTGTATTTGATTAATATAAAATATGATTTAATGGATTAGGTATGCTGTAATATACTTGACGACTAGCTGAATACATGAGTTAGACATGAACAACGTCGTAAAATAATGTCAACAAATAAATATTATTTGTGTGAGAGTATTGTTTACTCTGTGAGTATTGTTCACTCGTCATGAGCATTGTTTTCTGTTATACACACAAAATAATACTCAGTAACATTAATCACTAATAAATTATAAAATGCGTTAAAATTTTGGAGTAATTTGACTCTGAAAACTATCCCAATTAATTTAATTCTTAAAATAAAAGCTTTACTCACCAACAATAACTACTTCCTTGTAAACAGTATTCTCAGGCACGCAACTGGATATCGTATATCCTCTCATGGTGGCGAGGTGGTAGCAGTTTCGAATCCACAAGATACACGAATATTTGTTTTTTAATTTAGTTAGTCTTATGTTGTTAACCTGCAATTGAAAATACATTTCATCAACACATGCTTTGAAATCAAATTAAATTATGAGAAAACTAAAGATACACTATTGACATACATTATACAAATAAGAAACATTATTATGTAATATGTCTATGAGCATACGAATATATAAACATTCTACCACCATTTAGTACACAATAGAGCAATACACAAACAGCAAATCAATCAATTTTCATCACCATTACCTCTTGAAGGACATAGTATTTTCGATCAAAACTAATTACTAGAAGATGATTGGTGTGATGTTACAGCGGATGTAATTTAAAAAGTTATATTAAAACAAAAGTTCATCAGCTGATATTATACATTTATGAAGATTAGAGACCACAAACCTAATTAACATGTTAAACATGGCTGTCACCTCTTTTAAAATCTTGCACCGCGAAGAAAAATCTCTGGGCACAAAATAGTTTCTGATCTGAGATTTATCCATGTTCACTATTTTACATATTTGAGTTCCCCAACTTAATGGAATATTAATTACGTAACATTATCCCCGGGGAAATATATCCCGAATTTTGTCAAGTGAAATTTAACACGTTTAGCATACATATTTAGCAAAATGTTTGGGAAACACTGCAAGAATAAAATAACAAATGAAACTAAATAAACATATCCATGAAAACCAAACTGATATCTTTACTGCGTATTTCATACATTACTTACGATCTAATTGACTACCTTTCTTAAATTTTGTTTTTATTCTTTTTTAAAATCGCAAACAAAGATATAATCACATTATATCGTAATATATAAAGCCGTATCTTCCAATTCACGAACTTACGCAAGAAATGCGATTCGATGTTTCTTTTGGCAGGATCTTTCAACACTAAGAGCCTATTTACTACTCTCTGGCGGAATAATATTCGGGATGGATATTACAATACGCCATTAGACTATAGTACCATTAGAGACATTAAAATCAACGATTTATAAACATTAGTTCTGGGATACCAAAGAAAGTTTTTCGTGGTCGCTACGGACAACAACAGTGTCCGTCGGTGATAGTGGCGCTGCTGGGAGATTCACTGGAATTTTTCTCAACGGAAAGTAAGTAACTACAACGGAAGATAATATAGTGTTTCCTCCCAAATTATTTAAGTCGAACTTTTATATTTACAGAGAAAAAATTACAATTTTACAAATACCTGACATTGAATAAAAGCATGTTCCCAATGGAAAATTAAAGTAACATTTTTCAATTCAATATGCAAATATTAGAAAGATGAGGCAATAAAACGAGACTGCATGAATGAGGAAGAACTGCCGCATATTTGAGTAAAGGGAATAATAATAATCTTCAATGCTTACACAGAGTGTGTTGGAGATCACCTAAGGAGCGGTCTTTGCATCATGCTCTAACGGTAGGGTGTGGAAAACAGCAAGGGCGGAGTAAATGTGAAGTGAAAGCAGGAAATTCTTTTGGTTTGTCAAAAAACTAAATGCAATTCATTAACTGCAATATGAAACGTCTATTCCATATAGAGGACTGAAATCTAATCTTGATGTTTTAATCGTTACAAGTGTTATGTTTTAAAGGTGAATTTCTGTACACTCTCCTACATCCGCTTGCATGGCGATGTCAGTCTCTCCGTATGTACTGTCCTTTCGTCATGCCATGCAGTCATAAAGCATTAAAAAAATAAAGAGCGATTACTTCCTCTTTGTTGTTGTGCTTCGAGAAAAAACACAAAAATTAGTTTTAAAAAACGTATTCTCTGTAGAGTAAAACGCTCTGAATATACATATGCATGATAAACATGCGTTTTCCATGAAAGAACTGATAGAAGTACCTAATCATGAAGAATGAGATAACAGGATTGCAGGTCCTACACAATAAAAAGTCTCACATCACAGTCAAAAGACCGCCTCTGTCCTGCCGATGAGTTCCAGCGAAATCTGAGCCCTAACTTTATGGGAGGCACTGCAGATTACATTTATTATATAATATATCCGTATGTTTGCAGGTTTGCCATAAGCCATGTTTGTTAGCAATCTGTTCTGCCATGGTAGAACTGTCCTTCCTATCGCTATGTCGTGGAAACAACTACATATCGACAAGTACCTGACAATGCATCGAGTATGATACACGGTCATGACGTCAGCACATATCCAACGCATTGGGTCGATGAACACTTGAAAAAAAAACGGATCCCGAAAGATTATGTGAGCGTAACAGATAGAAAATGACACGAGAAAATGACAGTTTATTTCTATCAGATTATTTCTTGTTATTCAGTTAATTTTTCTTCTATTTGAAGGATATAAACAAGTCAAAGCAAATCTTTAGTGAGTTACGATATGGACCCTCAGCAAACAAGTGAATTCTAAACTCTGAGTACACAACGTTTCATGAACTGCAGCATCAGCCGCTTAGGAAAGAAACCAATAAAGGGTCGAGGGTAAAGATTCCTATAATTTCTCCTGCAGACAAGCGTCTTCCAGAAGTTCATTTTTATTCAAGGGGGGATTTATAATGCCCCAGACGCTTACCCGAACTTCCAGTGCCACAATGATGAATGACACAACGGCTGTGAAGTTTTTGAGAAGAAAAAGTTAAATTATTTTCTTCTCAATCATTAGATTACCTTGGCAAGCTTTTTCTTGGCAAAACAATCACTTCTTTAAAAAAAAACTATGAACGACTTACATCATTAATTTAAAAAGAATGGCTCTTTCTAAAGAAATTCCCTGTATTATCGAGACATATTTTATTCCGTTTTATCAAGGATAATTTATTATTACAAATGTGTCAGCTACTGTTTAACTGATGTAGTATTATATGAAAAATGAGGCATTAATGGGAAATGCGAGTTACAAAGCAAATATGACAAAGACAAAAAGACATGGAACTCAACGTCACTGAAATTCCAAGACAAATTTGCTTTATACTCTTTACCGGATAAAAGCGCTTTACCCGCGTATAATAAAGAAGATTCACCACATGAACACTAGTTGATAATGTACGTGAAATATGCGTTACCACCAAGTTATTACATTGGTCAGGAATGTTGGACGTGAAGGAAATTTGAATTTAAAAAAATTTAGTTAGCGGAGAAAAAGATCAGATAATCCTTGAAAAACACGATACCATATGAAAATCATGACTGGTGATACTATGAAAATTTTCATATTCTTGTTCCTCTGTCTTTTATTAATATTTCAATTTTTAATAGTTTCAGTGTCCTGTAATCATATAATCAAGAGTACTTGGGTTCGCCTTTTCAGTTCGGGGCGGAGTTTAAAAGGTATGATTAACTATTTTTTAAAATGTCTTTGACAAAATAGGATGCAAGACGAGAAAGAAAGAAATAAAACACAGTTAACGGCAAAACTAATCAAATCCCAATATATAATCGCCACTTAAAGACGGACGGGGAATTAAGAGCAAGCCAGCAAGTGGAGCGGGAGAATTGGACGACTTCCCGCCCTATTTTTCAGGCCAACCCATTTAATTTTACTCCAGCCTCCCGTCCTGTCAATCCGTCAGAGAGGGTTGGGTACGGCGGGACTAATACAGGAAAGCGAATAACTAATTAAGGAGGAGTCAAGTGACAAACAGCAAGACAAAAGCGGAATCCGATGGGAACAAAAGGAAAATTAAGGAGGGGGTATCCTTGAACGACCAACAAACCGACACTTATAAAGAATCCTAAAAAAATCTTCCACCTTCTCGTCCTTTCCACGCTATTCTGTCGGTGTAAAGTGGGTCAGAATGAGTCTCGGAAGTCCTTGAGCGGCGGCAGGTGACAAATGTTCTGGGAGGGGGAAGAGGAAATGGAGACAATATGCCAGCTGGCTTGATGAGGTCTCATGAGGTGAAATTACCAGCAAAGACAGTTCGCACCCCAACATTGTCCTGAATTTTCTTACCAAACGGCATTGATGGAAACTCAACGTTTTTCAGTTTTCATAACAAAATTTCAGGAAGGTAGATATTCCCTTCCATCTGAATATCTGAATATGAAGATATATCTGAATTGAGAACCTGAACTGGAGAATCAAATCAAACAACAAATTTGTAAAATGAAACCTATGTACAGAGTGGATGGTGGTAGACTTCGACCTAACTCTTCCAAAATAGAAAGATCGCCAACCCTTAGGGTCCAATTACACAGAGTTCCTTGCACGGGAAAATATTTTGTGAGGGAAGGTATTTTTTTTCGATCCCACCTTCTTCGGATACCCTAGGTCCCGGAAAACGTTGCCTTGAAAAGAAAACTTCGTGACATTTCGGAGAAGACGACACGATCGAAGGAATAGAGGGTGTCACCTCCAGCTCTCTCTCTCTTCATGGGTCAGCGTAATGACCCCATTTCGTCAGAGAGTGCACTGGCCTCCTGATGACGTCGTCAAAAAATTAATGCGATTCCCGTAAATCCCGAGAGGAAGGCCCTAAATAACACCACCCTCCCAAAGATTAAACCCGCCACACCTTCCAAAATAGATTCCAGCAGGACACGCAACTGGAAAGGAAAAGGGAGAGGCATGGGAGGAGGGTGGCCTTCCCGAAATTCGTTGAACCGGTGGCCGCCTCAAGAAAAACTAACGCGCGATACCTCACTTCACGCTTCGCAAAGAGACGAGAGGGAGGGGAAGAACCCTTCGGGATCTGACTTTTGGAACCGTGATCTCCCAACCGACTGCCGCCCACTCTTCCTAAGTGCCTGCGATAGGATTGCTGCCACGACGGAGACCTTTTATCTGATCGGAACACGCAAACTTTCCATATACATTCTCACATTGAGAAGCACAAGACAAAGATTTATCAAACTGCTTTGAAATCTATTGCATAGCCCTGGTATATATTCATCAGGAGATTTACAACGCAATGTGTGACCGCAGTGGCGCCAGTAGTTTCGCTTCTCGCAGAACTTGAGACATGGACAACATTCAAGCATGGTCCAGAACGTGCGAAACGTACAACAAGCATAAACAACATTCACGCAGGGTTAAGAAAGTGAGAAATTTGAATTTAGAATCCCCCAATTCTCCCTTGGAACTACCTGTGCGGAATTACAATTCCTAAAATTCTGAACGCGCGCAGAATTGCTGGAATAAGCGTTTATTCACAGCTTCACCAATTCCGACCATCAACGACGTTTGGAAAAATACGAATGTGCTCAGTTTACCTATCACCAATTTTACACCAAATAGGATATTAAAAAGACAATCTTGGAACACGCATGCAGGCATGTCTCCACACGATTTCAAACTTCTGGTCACAAAATGACAGCGAAACTGCACTTTCCCCTGTTTTCATGACAATTTTATCCATGAGTTTATTGCAGGCATAATTCATTAGGACTATTTCATAAACTTAAAGTCCCATTAATTGCGTGACTCATTCTTTTTTGTTAAATTTTTGACAAAGGTGTTATTGAATTGTACTGACTGATGAAACTATTATTATTAGATGAAGAAAATTCGTATTTACAGACTCAACAGGAAATGCATATACTTGATCCATTTTTTGGAAAGTTAAGCGCTCTCGGCATTCTGTGTTATATTCTGAACAACTCGAGACGTTGATCCTTGAGTGTCTACTTAAAGGATTTAAATAGAACTGTACCTTCTTCAGGAATGCGGAAATTTGCTTAGTGCTGAAAGTAGCCTGACTAAAAATAAAACTCGCACGTAATGCCCATTAGCAGGAAGGGAAATGTAGCATTTGGAACGTTTACAATAGATCATCTCACCTTACTCTCTTTTCTGTTTCAATTTTGAAGAGTTACGAAATGGAGTAGAGTCTTTAATGAAGTAGAAGGAAATGGAGTGGCGAAATTAATCACCACACCACTGTTTATTGAGCGAAATTTTACTTAAAACACTTGGGCAGGAAATTCAAAAACCCTTTCAAGTGACACTGAGCATACTATTAGAGATGTAATTACGAATTATACTAGCCATGCATGAATGTCGAAGATTTAACGCTAGGAATAAGTTACGTAGGGCGTGAGGTTCGGTTACTCCAACGATCAAGGATATATCACAGGTGATAACCCTAAGATAAATATGATAATTGAGGTCAAATAATCCGATCCGTTGACAAAGTGATGAGCTTAATTCACATATACATAAACTAATTTTCATTTAGAGAAGAAAGCAGTAAAAATTACACAGTGGGCTGAGAATGTTTCCCAATTGTTGAAATCGTGTCTTATATAACTACAAAGATTCCTGCATTACTACGCTCTGTATTAGGGAAATATATCAACGTCAAGTAACAATATTTGATCAAATATGGGTATGAATCGCATCAGTTTTCCCTTGGAATTCAGTAGAAAATATTGGTTAGAGGATGGGGGTTATGTACAGGCCTAAACGCAACACTTTATAGGAGTTTTTCGAACAATATTTGGTCAAAGGTTTGACGGTTTAAAAAGTAGCCAAGATCAAAACGAATCAAAGGCTTCTGAAAATTCAGCCTAAAACCTCTCCGGATCCTTCGACGTATGGACTGCAGAGAAGAAGAGGACAGCCATCCCAAAACTTTCCTGGGCCTTGTGAGAGCGTAGGAAGTCATGGTTGCATGGTTACATAACGCACGAGAAGCATCGAATGCCGCTCGCTCAGAAGAAAGGGGCGGAGGAGAGAGGTGAGGGGTATGGAAGATTAATGGAGAAAGAGGGGACCACCGTTTAAAAGAGGTCGACGGCTGGGAGGGCAGGTAAGGGGGCCCCGAGCGGGGAGGGGGTGAGACTCATGGGTTGGCTCGGCCTTGGTCCCTCGAATTTACCAGGAAGAGCGAGAAACGATGACCCCTCAACCCCGCAAGGGCACTTTCTTCTGCCCTGGAATTTTTTCGGAACTGCGTACTACCCGACGGAAAACTCCACAGCTTAAAAATCTCCCTAAAGGAACGATAAATAATTTAGCTGAAGAAGGGGGAGAAAAAGATTCAAGTATTTAAGGTAGCTTATGTAATCACAAGGCGATATAATGGGCGTTGCGGCGATTATAAAAAATAATAATAATATTAAAACGATCGAACCAATGTCACATCTGAAGGAAAGCTGCCCGCTCCACAACTTTAGGCGTAGCGTGAATCGAATAACTTTGAGGTCTCAAGACTTTTACCTTTAATAGCTTCAATCCCGAGACATAGCAATCAGCAGCGGTAGTCATGTTCAGATATCTGGGTCTCTCCTATTATTCTCTATACATCAAATTTTGTCGTATGAGTAAGTGGATATAAATGTTGCGTCATCTTCGATGAGGGCCTGCCGGTGGCGCCTCCCTAAGACGCCTCGCGAGACATGGAGCGATGGACGGATGTTGCTTCAAAAAACCACTATCTCTCAAGGAGGATATCGAGAATACAGTGTGAGATGTAAGAGTGTGCACATCAAGACATGCAATGTCGGGGGCGTCATTTCAATATGGTTGGTAACAGCCACAGCGTCAGGCTTGTCAAGGATTAATATAAAAAGTCGAGGAGTTTATCCGTTAATATATGCAACTCCCGTCACAAAGAGATGAAATCAGTTTATAAGAGGAAGGCGTTCTCCGAAATTAGAGGTTATCTTCACATTCACGAATGTCTCGTTTTTTTCAGATATATATTTTTTCATATATATATATATATTTTTCATATATATATATATAGATGTTTATGAGAAAACTCATTCGAGCACAATAGAGTAGCACGGCCACAAGGGTGGCGACGAAAAACACAGGACACAGAGAAAAATAACACTCACAAGTTTTTTCCAATAATT